>JAILXH010236515.1:0-14467 GCA_023558415.1 Piaractus mesopotamicus | reverse complement strand
CTTTCCTGGATGCTCCTTTCATACCCAGACATGACTGTATCACCTGTCTAAGATTTCACAATGTTTTTAGACTTAACTTGCCACTGTCCCAACATTTTTGGAATGTGTTGTAGACAGCAGTTTAAGAATGTGCGTATGTTAACAAAAAATAATGAAGTTAAAGGTAAAACATTAAATATCTTACCTTTGTGCTGTTTTCACTCAAATACAGGTCAAAGTGATTTATAAATCACTGCTTTTTTATTTTATTTACATTTTACCTACTGTCCCAACTTATTTAAAATTGAGTTTGTAATTGGATTGTGAAAGTAGAAAAATGTTTAAGTTCATATATTAGGTTTGTAATGTGCGCTGCTGGCCTGCAGATGGCGCCGGTAGTGATCGTTTTGGTGTCTGATGGGAACAGGTGTCTGCTGGGCCGCCAGAGCTCCTTCCCACCGGGCATGTACAGCGCGTTGGCGGGCTTCTGCGACCTGGGTGAGTCACCATCTGCCAGACAGCGGCACACCCAGCACCTGATAGCAGCACTCCAACATGCACAGCTGTTTGCTGACCGACTGCATACAGATGTGGGCTTAAAAGAATACTTGATCCCAAAACTGATGCACTGCTAATCATGCAGAAAAGCCGGTAATGGCCACTTATCATTGTGCACGAAAGCTTACCGGTCATGCTAACTTGACCCCAGTCATTTTAGCTGTATTATTGCTTTTTGGCGAAGTATTCTTTCAATTTGCGTATTGATAATGACCGTAATTACAGTTTGAAAAGTCTGCATGTGCATTTAAATACAGTTACCCCAAAATTCAAGTGATCGTGTAAACAGTTTACTGGGATGCATCAGATTCAAACTCAAATTTTAAGAAAATCCATAAAGACAAATGAATTGTAGCCCAAAAATCAGGGTATTCACAGCTTGTATGCAATTTATCGGATATCTTTTGTTATCTTTGTGTGCGCAAACATACGCCAGAAGTATAAGTGCACCATCACAGAACAAATATAGAAATAAAAACAATATACTATTTGATATTACATTTGGCACTTCATCCACACCAATGTTTTCCAATTACCAGATCACTTAAAGGGGAATTCCACCATTTATTTCTAATTTTCTCCATAATACAATGGTTAAGATATAAACAATGTAATACAGAGTGGTTTGATGCGAATGGTTCATTGTAGAGAAACTGACAGACTTGTGATTTTTTTTTTTTTTTTTTTTTTTTTACCCAATTTTCTCCCCAATTTAGTCGTTTCCAATTCCACCCGGATGGCTGTAGCATCACCAGGGATCGAACTCGCAATCTCCTGATGATGGGGCCAACACTTAGACAGCGACATTTCTTTACAGTGATTGTGACAGGAACCTGGGTTTTACCGTGTCTACAACACAAATGTTGCCATTCTATTTACTGTCCAAAACTACCAGTGAACCTACACATGTCTTCTGAGTTTTTTGAGGTGGACATCTGGTTCCTATCACCACCACTGTGAACAATTCTGACTTGCTAAGTTTCTCTAGAACAGAGCGTTTCACACCAAATCCCGCTGAATGACTTTGTTTACAGTTTAATTTCATTATGCAGAAATTTTGAAAAATTGGGAATTTCTCCAAATGCATGTAAATTTACTCTGAGTACGCTGCTGTGTTGGTTGTGGTGCTGTATTTAGGGGAGACGCTGGAGGAGACTCTGCGGAGGGAGGTGGCTGAGGAGGTGGGACTGGAGGTGGACACGCTGCAGTACTCGGCCTCACAGCACTGGCCGTTCCCACAGAGCTCCTTCATGCTGGCCTGCCACGCTACGGTTAACCCAGACAAAACACAGGTGAGATGTGCTCCACATTCTGTATAACAGAGCAACACCGGCCTGTCCAGTTCACACATTTGTGTACTTCGTGCTTTCCGGGAGTGTGTCCCATTTCTCAAACATTCAAACGCACACTAAACGGTTTAAATTCCTCCTTAGATGTGAATTTTTGTTCCACGAAGCTGAAGCTGGCTTCTTATTCGCACGTTATTTCATGTTCCACCTTAAATGGTGCAGCAGTTACATTCAGGCACCTATACAGAGCCTTAGCCAGTTTATGAGGAGCCTGGCCACTTCCTGTTTCCCTCGTTATATCAAAAACATGACTGCAAAACGTCAGAGGGCGCACGCAAGCGAGTCCTCAATGAATGGGAGTAAATGGGGCTCAACGGCTAAAAACGAGAAGTTAAAATAGTTTCTAATCACTCGCCCAGAACTTTCCTTTAATTTTAGAAAGTAGAAGGATGTATTTGACCGAAAAAGCAAAGGGCCAGCAGGACGCTAACATTACTGCAACTGAGTCCTGATTGGTTTGTGAGCGGAGCAGCTCATTGGCTGTTCGTGCTGACTGACGTTGTGGATGTTCGTGAGGTGCCGTTTTAAACTCCTATAGCTCGATTTTTAGAAGCTCTTAAAAATATAACAGCAGTGTTAAAATGTTTTATGCTGTTCAGTGTTCAGGAAATGAATGTATTCTTTTACATTAAAAATGTTTAAGCATTTATAAACTATGATTTTGCTCAAATACTCCATATCAACCCGTTCATTTTGGACTCGCTCAGAAGCGCCCTCTAGTGTTTGTGAAATCTGGAAAACATTGCAGAGTGGCACTTCTGCTCTCTACAAGTTCTCTGATAGAGCTGGAGCAGCTGCCTCCCCATTTTAATACAAAACGACTGTTTATATTAAGGAAGAAAGTGTGACCTGTGCAAACGTTATGGCACATTTTATGCTATATGCTTATATGGTCACTACATATAGAAATAAAAGCTGCCGTCATGTGGCGGTGAATCAAATGTGCTGCAGGGCAGCTGCAGCTCTCGAACCTCTCCAGCTGTGTTTGTGCGCAGGTGATTCTGGACAAGGCCGAGTTGGAGGACGCTCGCTGGTGTAGTCTGGAGGAGGTCCTGGCTGCACTTCAGGTTAAGTACCCACACAACGACCCCTACGTGACTCCGCCCGGCTTCTGGGTGCCTCCCGATTTTGCTGTAGCCAATCGGCTCATCCAGGAGTGGGCCGACCAGCAGCAGCTCAAAAAGAAATAGCACAGGACTCGACAGCTGGAACAGCATCTACATCATCAACCTCGGTCCACTTTTTACTGCCCACCGACTACAACTTCACATTCTGCTAAATCAGCTGGCAGCTAATAGCAGAGAGGAGATCAAAGTGCCTAAAACACTAAAATGACAGTTTAGCTTACAGATATGCTGCAGTGCTTTAGGTGTTTAGCTGGAGATGCTGATATTTAAAGCTGCACTATGTAACTTTTTCCTTTAAAATTGAAGCACGTAGCATTATTAAGTCAGGAGTAGAGATGCATCGATACCTCTTTTTTTCCTTTCGATACGATACCTGATCCTTTAATATTGGCCGATACCGAGTACCAATACTAACTCTATCTAACCTAACTCACGTATAAGTCCTGGTATTTATATAATTAGATTTTTAAAATATTTTATTTTGGTAAAATCTATGTTCTGCATAAGAAAAAAAACAAAAAAAAAACACGTAGCTTGGCTAGATTACATTTACTTGTTGGATTATATTTATTAGATGCTTAAGAAAACGTAAGAAAATATTGTTTATTTACCGTATAAATTTAGTATTTACTAATATGTAATTAGTAATAGGAACCATGTTTAACAATTTAATTAACTGTAAAATATCTTTGTGTAAAACGGTTAAAAACAGAGCTAAACAGTGTACAAATAAACCTGTGGTGTTTACACAGCAGCACACAGCAGCTTCTCTGGCTTAAAAACTAAGCTAAATGTTGTTTCGCATCCAAATTACTCAAGTAATTTGTCTCATATGTGCGTCTTGCTCACTCGCGCTGCATCTCTGAGCGTCAGTTCAATAAATATCACCGTCGTTTGTGCTGTCAGTATTAGCGGGTGTTTTTTCTGGCTTGGTTGAAGCAACGGGCCGCAAGACCCCGCTGCTGAGTGATACAGCTGACCTAGGCTACGTTTACACAGCAGGTAAAAGTGGCCCAAATCCAATCTTTTTCCTCAAATGTGACACAGATGTGTGTCTGCGTGGCAGTGTGAACAGCAAAAAACGCACTGAATCTGACATTTTCAATTCCGATTTGAGACGCTTTCATATGTGGTACTGAAATCCGATACGTATCCGATCTGCGGCAATGCGACTCGGTCTGAACAGCCAGATCGGAATTCATGCGACTTTTACGTCAATCCAACTCGACATTCGTCATAATTTCACGCTGCTGAGACTGATAAACATTTAGTCTGATGTTTCCGTACCAAAAAATTAGAAGAGACTCATCAAACCGCTCCGTGTTCAAACAGAACGGCAGCGTCAGAGAACAGTTTATAGAATCCGAGGACACGAACCAAAGAAGTGGCCGTGGCCGAATACCGCGCCCTTTTTCGGCGAACTCAAGCACACTGTGGGTGATGAGTCCAGCTGTCAACCACTGGAACTTTATAATCGCTCCTGTGACGCTGGCGAAGACGAACCTGAAAGCTGCAGGAGTGACTGGCGTTTGCTAGTCGTCATGACTGTTTACCTCTGGAGGAGCCGCCACATGGAGCACTGTTCTTTTGCGCACGCGGGTCGGTTTGGGAGTGTGGTCTATTCAGACTGATGTCGCATACAAGTCACATTTAAAAGATAATGTGAACGGCCAAACAAAAAAAAAATCAGATTTGGTGAGAAAATCAGATTTGGGCCACTTTACCTGCTGTGTAAACGTAGCCCTAGTCAGCTAGTGGACTAGGGGCTAGTGGACGCACAGGCCTGGCTAGCAGGCTGCTATGCTAAAGGCGAAATCGAGGCTAAAGGCCGTCATTACAATGAGAGTCTGGCGTTTCCTTTGGCTCTCTCAGTAACATTAACTCAGACTGTAAGTGACCACACAGCGGCAGACGAGTGATTACTGAAAGAAGCAGCTCAGCCGTTCAGGTAAGCGGCTCCAGTAGCGCGTTCTTAACACCAAATACCGCTGTTACAGATTCTGCCATGGGGATTTTTACTGCTGCTCGTCGTCCCACATCACTGACATGGTGTTCTGTCTACTGGCGCACATAAATGTGTCAGAAATTGCTTTGTGGTGTCAGTTACAGTTATCGGTATCACCATCACCCATCACCAATACCGACTGCGTTTAAGTGCCAGTATCGGCGCCGATACCGATACAGTATCTATGCTCAAAAGAAGGTCCGGCTCAATGTTTAGGTCTCAAATGACCTCAAAATCAACATTATACTGATGAAGATAAGATGACAACGGTAGATAACTCACTCGCATCCTCTCATGATGCATCCTTCACTCTTCAGATTCTCTCTCAGTCATCAGATCCATCTGCTCAGGGAAGGGGACCGAAGCACAGCCCACATTAACAAAATGTTTGTTGCGTGCAGTTACACATTTCAAATCCCCAAATCTTACATAGTGTAGCTTCAAATTTCAGTAGAAGGGACTCTTAAAATTGGTTTATTATGGTTTGATCCTGTGGATGTGAAAAATTCAGATTCATTTTTACCGATTCATTGTTTCCTGCATTCTTAAAAAAGATTCTTCAAGGGCTCTTTAGTAAAAACAGTAGTTCTATATAGAACCATGAAGGCTCAACCATCTGCATGCTTAAAACGTTCTTTGCATGGTGAAATGGTTCTTCAAATTGATGGAGAATGTGTTGTATGTGGATCTAAATAGGAGCTTTTTGAAAACGCACCAAAAATGGGTTCTGCTACTGTTAAGGTGTCAAGCTTGTTACAGTAGAAGAACCCTTTTTGGTGCTTAATTGGACCATTTTTAAAAAGGCCTCTGTATACAACACATTCTGCATTAGTCTGAAGAACACTTTCACCATGCAAAGAACCTATTTAGGCATGCAAGTGGCTCTTTGAGTGCTCATGGTTCTATGTAGAACCACTGTCTTTAGTAAAGAACCCATCTTTTTAAGGAGTGTAACAGAGTATTACTGGGTCCAGTCTTTTTATGCAGTATGTGGTTTTATTGAAAAAAACCTACTCAAAACTAGACCTTCTGTGATCTGTGCAGCGTTTCAGACCCCAAACTGAAACAAAGACCGCTGCCTGTACCTCTAAAGCTGTGATGGCTTTAGCTGTGGTTTTGTGATTATAATAACATTTATTATGCAGGACTTTTAGTTTGACACTATTGTCTAAAATTAGGGAAAAAAATCAAATTGAAATACTGATTCTTAGAACTAAATTCAGAGAAAGCTGTGAGAAACTAGGCCTCTTTGCTTCATATACCAAACCTGAGAAAGAAACCTGGGTGTGATCCCAGATCCTGAGCTCTGTTTTATCCCGCACATAAACTTAGTAACTACTGTAGCTTTTTATCTCATAGCGATGCAGAGAAACTTACTTTTGCATTTGCTAAGAACTGTAAGGTTCATTTTATTGGACTTCCTATGAAAACAGTACATTCTTTACAACTTAGAAAGCAGCCCGGATCCTATTAAAAGCAGGGAAGAGCTCCTATCACCTGTTTCAAAGAACTGCACTGGTTATCTGTATCTTTTAGGAGTTTAAACTTCTTTTACTTGTTTTTAAAGCTGTGAATGGCCTTAAAGCACCTGCATACCTCATTGTCCGTCTGTGTTTGTGTTCCAGCACGTGATCTGGACAGAAAACGTGGAGAGGCCTCTTTCTGTTATTACGCTTCTGTGTTGAGGCTCTCAGTTGCACTTTTTTTTGGATTCGCTCTATAAATGAAGTTTATTATTGCTTCTACTGCTCTCTCTGATGAGGCCACTTGAAGGTAATTCAGCCCGCATGCGAGAGCTGAACATTTATCTGGTGCAATATCAGACTGAAGCAGGTGGCCGAACTGACCACTGCACTACCGTGAATGATGTAGGACAAAGGAGTGAATAAATCTCCAAAGGAAAGGGTGCAGTGAGGCAGGCCAAAGTAATACATAAATAAATAAATAAAAACAAATAAATGCATGTGCAGCAGAAATGTAAATAAATTTGGGAAATAAATCTTGAGACATAAAACTGCAAATAAGTTAATAAATAAAAATGGGTTAGAAATGCGCAAACGTGAGACGTAAAAATGTAAATTAATAAATAGAAATGGGTTAGAAATGCGTAAATGTGAGTCATAAAACTAAAATTAATAAATAAAAGTGGGTTAGAAATGCGCAAATGTGAGACGTAACGCTGGGAATTAATACATTTTAAAGAATCGGTTAGAAATGTGTAAACGTGAGGCGTAAAACTGTAAAATAAGTAAATTAATAAATAAAAATGGGATAGAAATGTGTAAACGAGAGACGTAAAATCGTAAAGAAATAAATAAAGGTGGATTAGAAATGTAAGTGAGATGTAAAACTAAACAAAGTAATAAATAAAAAAAATGGGTTAGAAATGCGCAAATGTGAGACGTACAACCTTAAAGAAATGTTATTAAATAAAAATGGGTTAGAAATGCATAATTAAATTTTCTGCTGTTTATTCCAAATTTACTTATCTATTATTTTGGCTCGTTCCAAAAAAAGAGCAAAAGGCAATAAAACTTTTTTTTTTTTTTTCGGGGGTTACTTTAAAGCATGTCCTTTCAGTCAAATATCATGTCTACCTCCACAATGGACTTTTACCCAAGTACAAATAAATTTGTTTTTGAGAACTGAAACCTGTTTATGTGTATTTAATCTAGAAATGAGGATCAGTAGCTCTGTGCTGCAAGTCATTCAGGGCATCAGAGACCTGCAGTGTTTTCAGTAAAGCACAGTGAACCCACAACACTCATTGTACACTTTAGCATTTATTTGTCAATGTTTGCACAGCATTTATAAATGCATATGAAACACATTCGCTGTGTAACACCTCACTACTGGGGAATAAGTGTGAAAAATGATCTACTGTTACTGTTTACCGTCACTCTCTCATCCCAGTGAGGAGGAGCTGCTTTAAGTCTGGGTCTGGTCTCTAAAGAGTAAACTCAGTGCTGTAACAGAGCTGAAATCCCCACATGACGTGCTCCGTCTGGCCCAAATGGTTGGTGCTGCTCGACTACAGTACACTGAAACAAAACTTTGAAATCTCACAACAAGTACAAAGTGCAGATATGTGGCTGGAAAACAGCTCAAGAAGCCTTGAACTGCATCTTAATTACATTTAAGCAGTCAGCTTAGATCCAGGTGTCTTCAACCGGTTCAGCTGTGAATAACGGTCACTTCTTTGACCCCTTCTTCCCCGCAGTGGGCTTCTTGCAGTACTTGGCCTCAAGATCTGAGATGAGGGAGTTGAATCCTCTCTCTTTGGACTTCTGTCTTTGCTACAGGGACAGAAGAAAAAGAGGTCAATGAATAATTAACATCATCCAAAATGTAAAATGTATTATTTGTCAAACCATCATCACCCATTAAATGCTAACCCATAAGTTGAGCAACTACTGGTTGTTCTATGTTGAGGAAAGCACAGTAGAGCTTATGCTAGCGCTAGCTTAACAGGCTAATAGCTTAGCTCACCGTACCACAGAACAGGTTAGATTCTTTCAGTCACTCGACTTCAGAGTCAGATTTGGATCTTTATCCTCTGAATTTCCGCATATTGAACCTGTGTTGTGGTGCATGGAACTGTTTTTGTCTGCTCGCTAAGCTAACGCTAGCCTGTAATGCTACTAGGGACAGTATACTGTAACAAGATCCGCTCAAATGCCTCAGATTTGAGTCTGTGAATGAATTCTCAGTGAGCCAGAATTGAACCTGTGCTGTGAAGCTGTTTTTTGGCCTGCTTGCTAAGCTAATGTAGCCTCTGGTGCTCACAAGCACAATGGTACAAGCTGTAGCATGCTAAGCTACTGCTACCTGCTGCTCAGACAGTTGTAGACACCATATTCTGACAGGTGTGGAATAAATATTTGACACACAATTTAAAATAACACTATAATTTATTCATCTTAGCCAACTTAATTATCTCAAACATTAAGTTAGCAATGTTAGGGCTTGTTCTTTGTAATTATAAGTATGTTAATCTTGTCATTAGCATATTATAGTACGTTAGGACATGATCGGTTCAAGCCCATTCGTGACGTACAAAACTAAGGTGCTATTTAAGGCCCCACCAAATGCTTTTTTCAGAGAAAGTGTGTTTTCCAATGGTAAAATCTGAACTCTGCGCTGCAGGAGCACCTTTCATACAAATATCATTGAATATGGGATATCCAAGGGGAGTTTAAAAGCCATTTAAAAGCCACATTTGAGTGCAGCGCCGGAGTTACATAATTTATACGTAGTCCAGCCCAATTTATCTCCTGCTTTAATCTGTCCAGTTTAAAAATGGCCTCCATCGTGTGAAGATAAACCTGTAAAATTCAGTTTTTTCCTTCATTTTGGGGCTTTTTCACGTTTTGAGGTCGCGTTTGACCCTGAACAGCCATATATGGCGACGTGCGGAATGTGGAATATCCTAGTTTAGAATAATCAAATTCACCAACATTAGACCAAATTTATGCACGCAGGCGTGTCAATGTTAAGGCCTTTAAAGACCTTTTTCTGTGCAATTCTGATCATTTGTACACACATCAGTGAATGAAACCTATTGTGTGTTAACCTGACATATGGGCATATGCAGTGGAAGTATATTAAATAACAAACAAAACAGTCTGAATTATGAGACCCTCACCGTATTAAGTTAAAAGATAAGAAGAATGTTCTCTCCTCCTGAAAAGTTATCATTTCAGAATGGAGGTTTTTCCAGTACAGTTCCATGTAAAAGTCAGAGACCATCCTTCTATTTCTTTAAATTCCCAATCAAAAATGACCACTAAGTACAAGTTATTACTTTCTCAGCACCAGGAAAAAATAAAGATGAATAACTTGTATTTAATGGGCTTCTTGACTCTAAATAAACAAAAGTGTGGTTGTACTTTACCACAGAACTGTGTTTGTATCTCAAAAGATAGAGTCTGTTAATGGGGTTTGTATTCATTTCACCTGGATCATGGCCACCAGACTGTCCTCGGCGTCCAGCCCCATCTCCTTTCGCATCTCCTCGGCCTCCTGCTGCTCCTTCTTCGCCTGGACAACACAGACCAGCGATGTTAACTCTACACAAACACATAGAAACACTAACAGAGCTCTATGTGTTGGCCTGTGTTGCAGCTACAAATCACTGACCTTCCTCTTGCGGTTAGCCTTCTTCTTGGTGCTCTCGTGCGTGAAGGTTTTGTAAGCAGGTATATCTTTAGCGTCAACGGCGCGCTGCAGGATGTCCCGCACACGAGGCTCGTCTTCATGACTACAGCACAGCGCCGACTCCATGATTTGATCCATGTCTCCTTCGTGAAGCAGGTAGAGCCTCTTCAGGTCCTGCAGCTCCTCCTCTGAGTCCTTATACTGCTTCTCAAAGTCCATGATGTCCTGCAGACTGATCTGACAACCAGACACACAGGGTGTTTTTTTTAAACTTTCGTTAAAAAGTATGAATGATCATTTTTCTTGCGTTTATCTTTCAAGTTTCTTAAGCGATAGATAGATCTCTTAACCAGACATACGTGATAAACAAGTTCCAGCTTTCATAATATGGCGCATGAAAGTCTTTTTTTTGCTAAATCCAACTCTGATCCATCAAAAAGCTTTATTTTAGACACTTCTGACCACAAAAACGATTTTGCCTCGACTGAAGGAAATATTTCTTCTATACTGGTAACCCATTGTGACTAAAGATAAAATGACAAATACAGTATCGGTAAAAATGAATGTTGAAACAGTTTATGGAAATATAACACGACACTGCAGTCTTTCTTGAGCATCTCTCATTAACTGTCTTTCTTGGATCTCGGTCATTGATCAAAACTAGGCATCGCGGTGTATCCAATCAAAGTAAAGTGGGCAGGACCTGCAGGGCTTTTGCTAAATGTTTTTGCTAACCCATGCATGCTCAAATGATTGGCCTCATCCATTCTAGGGGATTTTAAAAACTTACTCTGTTAGAGAGCAGTGTGGCCAAAACAGTCTGTGTAGTATAATAATTACATTTCCAGACTGAAACTGAAACTGAATCTCTACCTCATAATCAAAAATCAAACCTGAAATTAAGATGTGTTGCTCATCTTTGCAAAGACTGCCAACACTACTGGAAGGAAGTACCTTAGTAGGTTACGTTACCTTTGGAAACAGCCGTCTCCAGTGCTCTTCCCAGTCGCGGTCTTGACTGAGGGAGTCCGACTCCTCATCCACAACACCCTGTTCATCATAGACGGCTCTTTGTTCCTTGTCGCTTAACACAGCGTAGACCTTTCCTAGTATCTGTTGGCAAAACCAACATGTGATTCAGACAGGTGTTGCGGTCACAATGGGAGTTCTCCTATAAATGCTCTGCCCACAAATGTGTTCTGTCTTGGCTACTATGGAAAAGTTGGACAGGCTTTACAGAATGCTGGCTTCCATTTTTCCTCGGCTTATCAAAATACAGACACGTATAGAGTGTTATTAATTTTAAATGATTTTTTTTGATAGAGATGGCCTGAACAACTCGCTATACTCAAAGAATTCAATGGTATTCATTACTCATGCAACGGTGCTGGCTTTTTACCTGAAACTTGGTGGTGGCGTGCTGGTCTCCGCTGGCTCTGTCAGGATGCACCTGCAGGGAGAGTTTGTAGTAGCCACGTCGCACCTCAGCATCCGTCGCCCCCTTTGGGACCCCCAGCACCTCATACAGGTCGGAGGTGTTGAAGAACTGCTCACACTGCTCCAACAAACCCATGACTGCTGGAGAAATGAACATATTTCAGCTCATCTCACTTCAAATGCATCAACATCACAAAGCTGTCTTTTTCTAAACAGTGTAAACAGCGAACCGCCGACGGTTCTATCCTTAAGGCCCACAGCCTACACAGTTAAAAAGATGGTCCTGAAGGGTCCCTTAGTAAAGGCAATGGTTCTATTTAGAACCACGACTTCTATACAGAGCCGTTTCACGCTTAAATGGTTCTTGAATCTGAAGGAGAATGTGTTGTACACGGTTTGATATAGAACCTTTTTGAAAAAGGTTCTATGTAACACCAAAAAGGGTTCGGTTATGATGTCAAGCTTGTAACAACAGAAAAAGCAGCGACAAAACGGTTCTGTGTGTAATCATATACAGCACATTCTTCACCAATCTAAAGAACAATTTCACCTTGCAAAGAACCACTTAATCATGAAATGGTTCTATATGGAAGCCATGGCTCTAAACAGAACCATACCCACTACTTAAGAACCTTTGAAGAACCATCTTTAAGAGTGTAACGTTAGTTTTGTAGTTTAATCTTATCCTCTTTATATAAAAGATTATAGGAACACAAACAACCCAAAAGCACAAACTAAAGAAACTGGTTCTATTTCAGATTGATGGAGAATGTACTGTACACGGTTCTACATAGACATTTTTTGAAAATGGTTCTATGTAGCACCAAAAAGGGTTCTGTTGTTTCGATGACAACCTTGTAACAAAAAAACAGCGTCAAAAAGGTTCTATATAGAACCGAACACAACACAACAGAAGAACAGTTTTGGCGCTATATAACGTTAGAACCATTTCCTTTACTAAAGAACCCTTGAGGAATCATCTTTTCAGGTGTTTGCCTTTTCATTATTTTCCCTAAAGTGGCTTTAATAATCTGAACATTAACACAGGTTACTAAGATAAATGAAGGAAGAATGAAGAGCCTCGCCACTAACCTCCCAAATAAAACCCAAACACCCTCAACACTCCTCCGCCTTCCCTCCTCTTTTACTCTCTCCAAAGCTGTCTTTTGTTAAGAGTTTCCAGTTCCACCTTAAATACCTGTAACTGCTGCACTATTTAAGGTGGAACGGACAATTCGAATAAGTAGCATTTTCAGCGTCGGCACTGCAGTTAACAACACACAGGCTGAATTACACACTAACCACAACAGCTGGATTAAAAACTCACTGTTTATCTCTCTGTTAATCTGTTTATCTCTCCGTTTATCTCTGTTTCTCTTCCTCTTCAGCTGCTCCGCACTTTGCCGCCTTCTGCTCTTCTTCCCCTGGTGAGCTTTCTGATGTGTTGTACGCGTTAGCGCCCCCTGCAGGCGGACTGAAGCTCAGCATGCGCTCTAATTAGAGATTTGTCGGTAGCCATTCGTTCATTCATTCATTCATTCATTCATTCATTCATTCATTCATTCACTCATTTATTCATTCATTCACTCATTCATTTAATTACTTATTCATTCATTCATTCATTCATTCATTCATTCATTCATTTATTCATTCACTTATTCATTCATTCATCCCATAGCGTTATGATAATTCAATCATTTGCGGATGTTGTTGGTTATGTTGTGAATGTAATCCTGTCGGGTTCATTTGCTGATGTTTAACACTTTGTGGGTTTAATTTTTTACTGTCGCTTTTGAATTCGAGATTTTTTTTGACATTACTAAATTTGTGGGGCTAATCTATGGATTTTTTTTGTGGCGTGCAACTAATTTGTGAGTATTATTAATTTGTGGGGCTAATTTAAAGATTATGCTAACTTTGAGGGGCTAATTTGTGAGTATTATTAATTTGTGGGGCTAATTTAAAGATTACGCAAATTCTGTGAGGCTAAATTGTGAATATTGTCACTGTTGCTGGGCTAATTTGTGAATACTGTTATTTTTGTGAGGCTAATTTAAAGACTGTGCCAATTTGGAGGAGCTAATTTTTGAACATTGCTAGTTTTGTGAATATTGTTAATTTGTAAGAAACTTTATGATTTGTGGACGTGGTTGAAAAAATCCTGACACAAAAATAACACGTTATATCCTAGTCGGCCTCTTTAATCGAAAATAATGCTTGTGTATTTGGTTTTTATTCCCAGGTCATAAATGCCCATTAAATATATGCTAAAAGATAAACATGAGAAGGCAGATTATGAGCGGAAAATCTGTTTAAAATGTGTATTTCTTAAAAATGTTTCTGTTTCCTGTTATCAGACTTTTATCTGAGTGAGCTTTTATTTTGACAGAGTGCCCCGGATGTGAAGCTCCCGCTCCTGCTGTGTGTCCTGCGGTGTGTTTGTTGACCGCTCTGCTGTTTGTGGATCTTTATGATCGATTAGCTGATTAAAACTGATCGCTGTTATCTGATTGTTTGACCGATCGCTCGTGCCGATGCCTGTGCTGGCGTTGCACGCGCACCTGGCGGCGGTGCTGGAGGCGCTGATCCGCGCGGCGGTGGCGGAGATGAGCGCGCTGCTGCTGCGGGACGAGCACGAGACAACAACAACAACAAACAATCAAACAACAACACAAACAACAACATCAGCAGTAGAGAACGAGGAGAGACTGGTAGGCGATGATGATCCTCATCTCCTCATTAATATTCATATATGCACTGATCAGCCATAACTTTAAACCCACCTCCTTGTTTCTGCGCTCTTTGTCCATTTTATCAGCTCCACTTACTATATAGGTGCACTTTGTAGTTCTACA
>JAILXH010236461.1:27769-40360 GCA_023558415.1 Piaractus mesopotamicus | reverse complement strand
TGCCAGAAAACTTTTCCTCAAAAGTTGAATAGTTTCTTGTAAAATGTCTTTCAGCTTTCGGCTGTTTTACGAGGCTTTAGTGAGGCTTCTCACTCGCCAGCTTCTTGCTGAACTTTCCCGTTCCACCTTAAATTCTGACAGGCGCCGAATGTAAATGTGACACCATTTAAGGTGGAACGGGAAAATTAGAAAGAGAAGCGACTTCATCTTCGCAACTTCTTTAGTTGGTGTTTGACAGTCTCTCGTTGCAGATTTAACGTATCAGGAAACCAAGTGCGCTGCTTATAAATGTGGATAAGTCCATTCATCTCCAAATGTTCGTCTGTCTTTCTCTTCTCCTTTTTCATTCCCTACTAGCAAGGCGAAACCTTGTTGCTACGTGACCTGCAGTCTTTCGCGCTAAAGAATATATAACGTGCTGCATGGTCATCCATTACCACTGGATCTTATTTCACCGTAACAGCGCATTTTATTGCAGATGAGTGGCAGCAGCGTCTCATGTGCTCCAAACAGCAGTGAATGAGAGCCTTCTAGTTCACTTGCCACATCACTTCCATTTAATTTATTAATAAAAGATATTGGACGTAAATGCATTATGGATCATTACAAATACTTTGTTTTAAAACTACCAAGTCCTCAGACAGTAAGAAAATAGAAATCATGTATAGAAAAAAAAGATGCATCGAGATGCATCGATAATCGTTTTATAATCGCATCGCAGCCCTCTGAATCGTAATTGAATCGAATCGTGAGGTGCCTTTCAGGCAAAACATTCAGGCAAAACACTCAAAGCATATCTCTTTAACTTAGCATTTAAATAAAATTCTAAATAAATAAAAAATAAATAAAATTTCTCTTGTTATTGATCTTTTAGATTTAAACTTTGCCATTGTCTTATATGATTTAAGTTAATGCTCATCATTTCTTCTATTACTGTCGAGCTTTATTACCTGTAAGTAAAGCACTTTGAGCTGCCATGGGCATGAAATATGCTAAACAAATAAAGATTATTATTATTATAATAATAATAATTATTATTATTATTATTTCATTTTACAGTGCTGCCTGATCTGTTCTAGAAATTATTCATGTTTACCTTATATATAATCAGCCTCATTCTCTTTACTAGTGTAATACCACTAGTATTAAGTTTATCTCTAGGGGTGAAAGCGTTGAAAACACAAAGATGTAAAGTGTGATTATCTTCCTGAATGGTTTTGCTTTAAGTTATGGCTGCAAAGCTGGGCAAAATATAGGCTCAATCTCAAATAGCCTCCTTGCCCCATTGTAATGTGCACTACATAAGTCATTACATAACAGTCTCTACACACAAACAGTGTACTATATGTCTAAAAATTTATTTTATAAATTTTATAAATCTATTTTCAATCTTAGCTACAACATCTTATCTAACATTTAATGCATTATTTGCGTGTAGAAGCCATACTTTTATGCACAATGACAATAACACTGAGCAGGTTTTTATCTGTACCACTCTCCATGTACTGCTCAGTGTTATTGTCATTGTGCATGAGAGCATGTCTGTGGCTGAATCTCAAATGGCAGCATTAGTCATAAAAGTATGGCTTCTACACCCAAATAATGCATTAAATGTTAGATAAGATGTTGTAGCTAAGACTGACAATAGATTTATAAAATAAATAAACATTTTTAGACATATAATACACTGTTTGTGTGTAGAGACTGTTATGTAATGACTTATATGTAGTGCACATTACAATGGGGCAAGGAGGCCATTTGAGATTGAGCCTATATTTTGCCCAGCTTTGCGGCCATAACTAATAAGCAAAACCATTCAGGTAGATAATCACACTTTACAGCTTTGTGTTTTCACTAAAACATGTAGGATAGCACAACAACCAAGCAGCAAGAGAGCAAAATATACACGTAATTAGAAGCGAAGGTTAAGAATAGATTTGTTAGAGACACGTATATCCGAAGATGTATACTTGCACTACTATTTCAGTGAGCTTTAAAATTTGTGATTGATTGGAGCAAAGTATGGACCCTCTCTAAGTTAGTAAATAATAGGGTCAATGGAATTACATGCAAAATCATTTATAAATGTTACCGTACAGATTTTGCTGGCTTTTTGTTGGTAGAGTATACGGTGGAACGCTATATTTGGATTTTGTTTCCAGTCGGTCCGCATTATTTACGTGCAGTGGTGGTTACTGAACAATTGTCCCAGCAAATAAGAATGAGCCGGTGGTTTTAAGATTTTAACACATTTCAGATTAGTCTACGGTACCTAACAGAGAATATCTGAGATAAAAAATTACATATTTCCTTATGGTGTGAGAGAGGCGAGTATTTTTACTCTACATAGTTATCTAGCGATACCTGGTTAGCTTTAGCAGCTATTAAGTTAGCTAGCAACATTGCTGCTTTAATGTGATCATTTTACTGAAAAGGATTGTCTCGTCGGGCTGTAAGTTTATGTTTTTTTATAGTCGTAAACTGTTTCTCTTGTAGCGTTTTACACCATGGACAGCCGTAATCAGTGCTCTCGCAGTGAGGGGTATGTTGATCCATCCAGTCTTGTTTCAGAAGATGGGAAAAACATGAAGTCAGTGGTGTGCCAGCGTTGTGGATCCAAGGTGCTCTGCCCAGGCATGGCTGTATTTGCTGAAAAGGAGGTAAGGTTCTGCCTAATTAGCATTTAATGTTTACATGATAAATGCGTACTGTAGTCTCAGAATAATGTGATATGGCGATCACAGGTGAATTACTCTTAAAGGAGAATTATGTAACATTTTTATAATGAGTATTAACCAAGTCGTTTTTTATGTTTTAAAGGGAAATTCCACCGATTTTTCAGTCATTTAAATTGGTTAGATGTGAGTTGTTTCTTTACAGTGATTATAGGAACCAGGGATCGCGATGTCTACAACGAAAATATAGTTAGCTATTTCATTTACTATTCAAAATGGCAAGTGTACCTACATGGGTCTTTATGAGTTTTTATATGTAAAGTTGATAATGATGCAATAGTGGTAGGTTTCTGCACGTACCTATATGCCAAGAATATATTTTTAAAAATGTATTTTAAAAAGATACACATTCATCATCTCAGGCAAAATTTTACCTTAAAACTTTCTTAAAACATTGTCTTAGGCATCAGGGAGTGTATCCATAATCATTTTATGTAATATTCTGTGAGCATCTGGAATTGAGTGTTTCACATCAGACTTCTCTGGATGACTGTTTTACATTTTAACAATTGAATTGTGCAAACATTTAGAAAAATTAGTGGAATTCCTCTTTAAGTTTTGCTCTGAAGTTACAAGGAAAATGTAGTTAAAAAGTAATGGAAGTCTGTCACAAAATATTTTATGATGTATTAGTCTCTTAAGCGGTATGTGGCAATAGAAATAGTGGTATTGCGGCTAGTGTGTCAGCTCTGGGATAACATATTAGCTCATTAGCACGTTTGTTCAGTATTTAATTTAGCCTTTGGTTAGTATTTCAGTGCTGCTTAGAAACCAGTCTAAACAGATCAGGCAATTCTAAAGTCTCAAATATTATACTTCTAAAATGTTGAATGCTCTAATAAACTGAAAATTTAAATGTCAGCATACACTATATGGCCAAAAATATGTGGGCGTCTGTACATCACATTCATACAAGCTTATAGGACAACCCATTCCAAACCCCACCCCCCACAGGCTATAACAGCCTCCACTATTCTGGGAAGGCTTTACGCAACATTTTGGAGTGTATTTGTGGGAATTTGTGCCCAATCACAGTCAAAAGAGATGAGGTCGTGAGGTCAGACACTGATGTTGGATGAGAAGGCCTGGCTCACAATCAGTGTTCCAATTCATCCCAAAGGTGTTCAGTGAGGCTGAACTCATCAAACCATGTCTTTATGGAGTTCACTTTGTGTGCAGGGGCACAGTCATGCTGGAACATGAAAGGGCCTTCCCCAAACTTCCACCCAGCATACAATTGTCTAAAATGTCTTTGCATGCTTTAGCATTTACATTACCCTTCACTATAACCAAAGGGCTAGGCCCAAATCCTAAAAAACAGCCCCAGACCATTATCCCTCATACACTAAACTTGGCACTACTATGCATTCTGATAGGGGGCATTATCATATTATCATTATTATAATTATTGCCAGATATTGAAGTGCGATTCATTACTCCAGAGAACACATTTCCACTGCTCCAGAGTCCACCCTTCCCCTGAGCTCTTCAGTATGACCCATTCTACTTCTATTGCCCCTGTTTGTCTGTCGAGATTGCAAGGCTCTGTGCTTAATTTTAGCCAGGATGTGGGTGAAACACTTGAACTCAATAATTAGGAGGGGTGTCCACGTCCTTTTGGCTATATAGTGCATTAATATTAGTCACATTTTTAAATACTTTGCTGTATCAGGAAAAATCATTGAATCGACACACCACTGTATCGCATCAGACTAAATTATGAATTTTGTAAATTCAAGGGTACACCTCTACCATGTAGCTCCTCGCAAAGCTAAAGATACAAACTTTGGTTGCCAAACATGCCCTAGCCAAATGGCTACATTTGGGGTATTTGTTTGTTTATTTATTTATTTATTTATTTTGGGGGGGGGGCATTCTTTTCAACTATTACAAGCTATAACTTTTAGTTGCCTTATACGCTCCTGCTAATTTACTCGATCTCACTCGTGTTTCTGTGCTATGTCCATTCCTACTGACCAGCTGTTTCTGCCTTCAATGCGAAAGAAGAACACCATTAACCAGTCTGATGGAACTTTAGATGGGGATACATTAACAGCTCACTGGCTCGTAGATGATATGTACACCTTTGAGAACGTGGGCTTCACCAAAGATGTGGGCAACGTGAAGTATCTTATCTGTGCCGACTGTGAAATTGGACCCATTGGATGGCACAATCTCGAAGACAAAAAGAGTTTCTATGTAGCACTGGACAGAGTTAACCATGAGTAGAGTGTTTGAGCTTGATGTTCGTGTACGTGTGCTACATACCCTAAATGCTTTCATGAGAACACCTTTTAGGCCATAGATTCAAACAACCCTTTTTAATTATCAGCCTGCTGGGACTACTGTTTCATACTGGACAAGTCTTTTTGGTTTATTTTTTTAGATGCATTTTGTTGTCATTTTTTCTTTGTGGTAATGAATTTTTATATTAAACGGTCATGACTATGTTACTCTATTGTTATTTACAAATCATTTCCATTAATAACTAAATACTTGAACAATGGTGTAAATGAGTTCAGTAAAATGCTTTTTAACATTCCCAAACGTAAGGCATCCTTGCTGCAATAATTAATAATTTATTTTTCTATCAAGATCTTGATGGACTCCTGCATAAAGAATGTTGTGTTTGCTATCCTCATCTTTTCACATACTTATCAGATGGCCTGGACACAAGTACGAAGGAATACAGCACATTAACTTAATGCTCACCTTTCAGTGACTAAAAAGAGCTCTGTGTGCTAAACTCTAAGTGGCTTACTTTATCACTGACTTATCACTGACTGGCCATATATGACAGCAGCAAAGAAGTGAAAAGTAGTATCTTCAAGCTTGGCCTAACTAGACATGTGAGGAGTACTAAAATAGAATTCACTGTGCGATATGAGACAGTATTCTGAACTCTGACACCATCAGACAAATCATGATAAAATAAATAACACTGCATAGTCTCTATGTAGCAGAGGAGACTCAGCAGAAAGCCTCTCTATTCCTCAATATGGCTCTTGATGTAAGTTATTAGAAACCGTGTCAAACGACTCCTGTTTATGAAGGCAGAAGAAAGGAAGTAGTTCTTGTTAAGTATTGGAATCTTGTTTAAATGTTTTGCAGATTTGAGCGTGGATGAATAAACTGAACACAAATCACAACTGGGTTGGAGACTTTGTTTATGAAAGAATGTTATGTGTACAGAAGAATCATAGTTGTAAATGTTTTTTTAACACAAAGTTTGGCTGCAGACTAATATTGTTGATGTTATAATGCAAAAGAAAAATTGGCTAAATAAACAAAAAAACAACAGCCTATAATTCAGGGCCTAGGATCTCTGTGTCCTGTTGTACGTTAATCCCACACTGCTGTGGGCAACGTTGGAAAATAATTTCCCACGTATCAGTATTAGAAAATAAAAGACGCACCATGCAAAGTGGCGATCGGTTGGGCATATACGTTTCCATTTCGGCGTTTGTGGTTTTGGGATTAGCTCTGATAGGTTGGGTCAGTAATAACGGTCAGTCTCCTGCGCTGCGGTTGGGCGCCGCTGGTTGACGTGTGGTACGTGCTAGCAGATACGGTGTGAATGGACTGATGCAGTGATGGCTGTCCCTTTGCCAGAGAGCCACGGAATGGAGTGCTGCTAGGCTGTAACTGCAGCGATTCTACGAAGTCTCGGTAAGGTATCATACTTCCCATCTCTGGATATTTAAGCTGACCAGTGGCCTTCTGTATGTTCCTCCCAGGTTAGTGTCACATGAATGACGAGGCGAATGTGCAAGTTGCAGCTAACTGCAGGCGACTTGAAATAAAAAGTATCTTTTAATTCTACCTTACTGTATTTTGACAAGTAATGGTAATAAATATACGCATTCGGCCATATGCTATGAACTGGTGATTATAATATAGCTAAATGCGTTAGCTTAGTACCGGTAACGACGTTGAACAACAACATCTAGTTACTTCCGTAGGCAACTTGAAAGAGTCCATTTAAAGAAGTAGTTCCGGTCGCTATGTAGGTCTCAGCTGGGGAACATTAATCCGCGCAAGTCACTTTTCTACTTCTGTAATGGCTCATTTGTACATGCTGAATATAATACCTACCTAAACAAAAAATATCTAGAATTATTTGATTTGTTGTCATTCATATCAAGTTAAGTTAAAATTAAATCAGTTGGTTTGATATCAAAACCCAGCTTGTTTTGCAGTATCATTAGAGAGTATTAGTAATATTATAAAATATTGTTGTAGCAGCTTAAAGATGTCTCAGTTGTAGAGTTACTGTACATTTGTGGATGAAAAAGATTATTATAAGACATTTCTTTCTGGTATTTTTCTAACATTAATAATAGTTTCGTAATAAATTTTGATTTCTTCTAATGTAAAAATGGTTTGTGATGTAATATTTACATTATAACAGTTGTTTAAATTACTCTATGGGCTATGGTCGTAATTTGTTTAAAGTGGTGCTAATTGTTTTTTATGCAAATAAATCTGTGTATTTATTTACTAAATATTTCACTATTTTAACATTTTTTTTCGAGTATATGAGTATATTTGCAAGTAGACGGGTCAATGTTATTTATGTTATTTGTCATGAAGTAAAAGCTGTGAAACAATAGTTGCAGTTAAACAGAGGTCTCTACTTTTTAAAGCGGAACACGACGAGACCACACTCAAAACGTCAACAGTCCCCTTCGTGTGTACGTTTCCAAAGTGGATGAGGATGTTAATTGTCGGAGTTCAGGTGTAATCACTCTTTATTATGAAATAGTTATAGTTCTGACTGGTCAGTTGTCTTCAACTTTAAACAGTTTGCTACAGTTTCTTCATGTCATCATTTGGATTCAGTTCCCCAGAATGACCCAACCTCGACCCAGCGAATTTATTCCACCACCGGAGTGCCCTGTCTTTGAGCCCAGTTGGGAAGAATTCGCCGACCCGTTTGGGTTTATCAACAAAATACGTTCCATCGCAGAGAATACTGGCATTTGTAAGATTCGACCGCCACCGGTAAGTTTTGTCGCTGTATTACTAAAAATGTCGAAATGGAGGCATCACTGCAGCTAGTGTTCCTCATTGATTGTTCCTCGCAGTTAAGTCCGAAACACTTTGTAAAGACAGGTTTTCAACATGGCGGATTGCGGCTCTGGTTGAGATGGCCAGCAGTAACGGCGTGTGCGCGTGCGTCTGCAGCTTAGCGAGCTGTGGGAATGCACTCGCCCAAACAGTCACTGCAATCATACTTTTATAAGCATACATCGCAAGTCTGAGTTAATTGTGGGACTCTGAGAATATGTACTAACGCTATGTGTTTTAACTAGCATTTCGATGGCTGAACGTGTTCCCCGTAGAGGACAAAATAGTGATTGTTATTGTCTACACCAGAGCTCACAGGGCATCCACCCAAACAGGAACAAGCGAAGCACTGATACTTTTTGAAATCGAAGGCCAGAGCATATTGATGCCGATTGAATTGTATTTGTGTACTTTTATTTATTTAAAAACTTTCCTCACCTTTTTGGCCCCGTCTTGTTAATAATGCGCCTTGCAAGAATTTACTCCACCCAACTTTGTATCATTTTCTTAAGTCAACGTCACTGACATTTTTTTTCAAATGGTGCCTAAGGCGAAGAGTGTTCACTTATTTATAATGCTGTTAGGATTATAATTTGTTAACCATGTCAGTAATCCTGTCGGACCACTGTTGATTTAATGGATTTTCATTAACCACGTAATTAAAGTAGCTATATAAGCTAATTTTGACATTTTCTTTCATGGCGATCCATGTCTTTTGTTTTTAAGAACAAAAAAGTGAATCATAGCAATATTTTCAAGAGTGAAAAAGGGGATACAGTTCAGTTTTGGCCGTGTGCAATATGTTAACTAAAAAGTGCTAGATCGTCAAAAGGTGTTGTCCTCCATGTTGTAAAGACGGTGGATTTGCATGTGACTTGCCATTTGGCTATGCTAGTACTTGAAACCGAAATTTGATAAAAAATAATCATGCAAATATGAAATTCGTACATGTGGCACAGGACAATCAATGCGTTGAACACATTTACGAATTACAAGGAAGCCACATAGTCATAGGTTAATTTATTTTCTTTTCTTGGTCAGATTTTTATTAGCGATTGAACTGTCTCAGCGATAAACTAAAATGTTGCATTTTTTAAATTGATCTTTTCTTCGTTTCGTGTCTTTTTGTGCTCGTGTACCAAGCCATGAACCATACTATTACCAAAACGTGTCAGAAGTTATGGGTTTTGCTCCGTTTATCTGTTCATGTATTATGAATGAAAAGTATTTCTGGAATAGAATATCGTGAATAGGAAATTCAAAGCTTGTTCTGCAATGAAAATGCTTTAGCTAAGTATTGCATATATGATGCTGTAGGTATGGCTGGGCTGATATTATTTGACATGTTATTTAAAATGGGTTAGTACAATGTGGAATGGAAACTTGTAGTTCATTAAAGGCCAGATGTGTTTGTGGCAAACGGCACATCATTAGGCTCAGCATGTCTTGGTTTAATCTTTTAGGGGTGGCAACCGCCATTTGCCTGTGATGTGGACAGACTGCATTTCACCCCGCGCATACAGAGGCTCAATGAGTTGGAGGTATGTGCTGTAACAGCCTGCTGTTTGTAAGCTTTTTCACATATTGCAGGAACATACAGCCATGTGGAGACTGCCAGTTACAGTCAAATCCATACTATATAGTGACAAGCAGGTTGTCTATTTATTTTAACAGACTTGTAAGCTTCATGACCAAGATGTCATTAGAAACGTGCATTATCATGTGACCTCTCTATGAAAAATAAAACTTGCCTGGTTTTTCCCTGGCAAATGTTGTTAACTTCAGAAGCAAATTACACACTAGACATGTATTTGTAGAGAGTACCTTTTTAAAAAGAATAATAAAAATAAACAAAAATAATGTTATTTAATTTTTTTGTTGAAGCATTCTTTTATGTAGCTTAGCTAGAGTAAAAATAAAGATTTTGAAGTGAAAGTTACATGACCACAAAATAAGGAAGGCATGCTAGTTTATTTAATTAAAAATTTGTTTCTATTTTTGTCTTTTATTTTTGTCTGTCACATTTCTCAGGCTCAAACCAGGGTGAAGCTCAACTTTCTGGACCAGATTGCCAAATTTTGGGAGCTGCAGGGCTGCACACTGAAAATCCCTCATGTAGAACGCAAGTCTCTCGACCTGTACCAGCTCTACAAGGTAGACCGTTACAAGTTGACTCCCCAGAGCTTTTAGAGACTGTTGCTCACCCAACCAAAACTGTATTTGCCTAAGTGAAACTGGTTGTCTTGGTTCTCCTCACAGTTGGTGACTGAGGAGGGTGGTTTTGACTCAGTCTGCAGAGAGCGGAAATGGACCCAGATCTCTCTGAAGATGGGCTTTGCTCCCGGCAAGGCCGTTGGCTCTCACTTGCGTGCCCACTACGAGAGGATTCTGTACCCTTACTACCTGTTCCAGACAGGAGCCAGCCTTCTGGTGAGGCTGTTATAACCAAGCTTCCCCTCTTTCTCTCTCAGTCTCAAGTTTCCTTCTCCTTTTTTAGCCTCTCACATTATCCCTCCCTTACTCACTCACTATCTGTTCAAAAGTTAGACCTTAGCTCTTCTGAAATCAAGGATAATAAATAGGTGTTTGTCCCCCTTGCTGCAGTAACAGCCTCTACTCTTTTGGGAAGGCTTTACACTAAATGTTGGAACATTACTGTGAGGGTTTGATTGCATTCACAAGAGCATCACTGAGGTTAGGTACTGATGTTGGATGATGAGTTCTGGACCACAAACGCCAGTCAATCCAAAAGGTATGCAGTGGTGCTCTATCACTTCAGAGATTGCAGTTCCTCTGCTCTACAGCCCAATTCTGAGTAGCCTTATACGCCTCCGACACTTGGCGTTGACAATTTTGATCATAGGCTTGTGTGTGGCTGCTCCAAAGTGTCCCTTGCTATTGGCAGTGCTTTACTTTGGGGATTATACAAGCTGTATGTGTTTATGATGAGTGCAGTTTAAAACTGGAGTAGGTGATTTTATAGAAACCAGGAAGTGTAAGGTAGTTTTTGAAAAAATCTGGCAGAAACAATCCCATTCCCTACTTTCAGCCCTCCTCCCAAAGCTGCTCCCTCAAGACACACAAACGTGCATGGCCTACAAACATATGTAATTACATGTGTGTAAAGATAAACATTAGCTAGGTGGCTTTGCTAACATTACTCCATAAACAAAACAAACCAGGTAATAAACTTGCAAAACAGAAAAATAGCAACTTTGGCATTATTTTCTAGGCCTTTCAGCTCCATGTTTCTCCACCGTTGAAGAGCCACAGTGATGCTTACTCTGGTTTGACCTCTTGCTTTATCCAACTTTTTGTTCGAAGCCTTTTCTATTTCTGTTTCTCTTTTTTTCTTTAGCACTGGAGACACTTGTTTAACTTTCTCTGCCATTCTTGTGAACCTAGATCGCTGCATTTCAGGTGTGTGTGTGTGTGTGTGTGTGTGTGTGTGGAGCCGTATGACGGACTCCGCACATGTGCAAGGAGTACACATGTAGAGCGGCATGTGGGCCGTGTTATGATGGAGGTAGGTAGACAGGCAGATAGGCCATCCAGTCATTTCATTTGGTCCGAATGAAATGGTTGGGCAGGGTTTTTACAGTCCTGTGGCCTCCACAGATAACAATTTTTGTTGTCTGAGCATTTGAGTTATTGATTGCTATTGGGATGTAAAGAGTATTTCAAGAAATATAAATGTGCTACACCAGCTTTAAAGTAGAAGAATTCACTAATTAGTATCTGGTTGCTTTTGGACATACATGGTTGGTTTCCTGGACAGAATCGAGCCTAGCCCTGGACTACACAGCAATCCAAATGAACAGTCTTCATTGAAAAGAAAATGTATAGGTCCCATGTGTCAAACACAAGGCCCACGGCCTCGGATCAGGCCCGTGGCACAATCCAGTCCGGCCCTTGAAATAATTTTAATTTTCTATTAATATTAGCCCATTTCACAATCAGCAGCGCTACAGTCCCCAGCATGCACTGCAGCATAATTTGCACTGACACCACACTCCCAACAACAATCTGTGGGACAGCAGTTTTCTTGCACATATCACCAAATACACCAGCTGTGTTTCAGCTGCAGTTTAGCCAACGTAAATACTATAAACACTATGAACACGCAGCAGCTCAGAAACTGATCCCAAGAATTTATGAACTTGCAGAAAGAAAAAATGTCAGGTGTTGAGACCAAGCACACAGATAGGTTTAAAAGACTTACCTCCTGGGGACCTTTAAAGAGATTTAACAGCTATCTGTAGCTAATGTAGCCTAAATATATCAAGTATTTACATGTAATATTTGAAGGTTTACTACAAGGGTCTATATTTTGCTGTTGACATTTTGGTGTATTAAAACATAAATGCTCTCTGGCCCTTGGATTTGTTGGGATTTTTTAATATGGCCCTTTTAGTTGTTGAGTTTGACACCCCTGGTATAGGTTTAATCTCTGTCTGGGGAAACCACGGTGTACAAACATTACAGTTACATTACTTCTTCTTTGTGCTTCCTCCATCTGAGACTTTGCAGATTGATGCATTTTGTTCAGTGTGAATTATGCTTATAGTTTTGTATTGATCCCAGTTGAAGGCAGCAGTCTTTTTTTTGCCAGTCTGTTTTTGCCAAAGACCCCACCTTTGCTCAAAGCATCAGAGCAGAAAGGCTGGCCTAGTTAATTTTGAATGATGTTGTTATTCTGCACTCACGTCCAGTATAAACAGATGATACACCATGTAGTAGTTCAAATCTGGGACACATGTTGCTTAATATAAAATGCCAGTGTGAA
>JAILXH010236461.1:5230-26116 GCA_023558415.1 Piaractus mesopotamicus | reverse complement strand
TTTTTTTTTTTTTTTTTTTTTTTTGAACAGTTGTGTTTATACCATGTCCTCACACACAATTCTGCTGTTTTCACCTTCTCAATCAATACGTTTTTAATAGAGTTGCATTTATTTCAGTTAAAAACATTCCAGTCCAGGTTAAACAAGAGCCTGTAGATCCAGCTGAATCAACACCCGAAGGGCAAAAATCAAAGGTGAGGAGCAAGTCACTTGCTAAGCTAAGTGGTGAAACCTACCTTTTCTGGTCTGTTTGACACATGGGACATATCTCCTGCACCATATGCATATTAGAGCTGTCGAGATTACTCAATAAAAAAAAAAAAATCATCAATTCAAATTGTGAATCGTCAGTGACTCCGGTTGCCAGTTGCATTGATGATGCATATTTTAAATGCTCCTCCATGTCTTTCTTACAAGACCACTGCTTGGCAAACAATTTTCTATACATTTTTCCACATTTTTTAAAATGTATTTTTAGTCTTTTTAAAGTAAAATATTTTGGAATCTTTGGAAAGGGTGTGCATGGTTAATTGTTCATTTCAGACAATTTTTATTGTTTTGCCATTGATTAGTCAACCAACTGTCAAAATAATTGGGAATTAGTTGATTAATAACATAACAATTTTATTACTAAAACAATTAATGACTGCCCTAATTCATATACATGGAGGGATTTCATTTGCAGAGTTGACCATATTGTGCCTATGATGCCTTTAGAATATTCAACATGAGAGAGATTTAGTTTTGTCATGTTCTTTGGTTTTTATGTATGTTTGCACAGGTGGAGCAGTACATGTGTTTGGTATGTGGCGGCGGGGGTGATGAGGACAGGCTGTTGCTATGTGATGGGTGTGATGACAGCTACCACACCTTTTGTCTGATCCCACCCCTACATGATGTTCCCAAAGGAGACTGGAGATGCCCCAAGTGCCTGGCCCAGGTGAGCATTTTTGTGCTGTCATTGGTTGTAACCAGTGGTTGGTTACAGTTTAAGAATATTGTCTAAATCACTAGCCCCCCCACACCCTAATCTTTGATTGCTCTTTCATTGTATGTTTCATGTGTGACTTCAACTTTTCATGGTAAATGTAAATTTTGCTTTTAGTGGCCCAGCAGTGTACCCTTTCGGTGTTCAGTTTACACAGTCACAGCTGTAATGAGCCATATTTGTTATTGTTTTTCCAGAGACACTTCTGACTGAAGGATTGTAATTTGTTTTTAATTTGTAATTCTCCTGCATGGTCTGTGCACAGTGAACTGACAGTTGTAAGGTTTGTAAATGTATGCATGCATGTTTCTTTTCCACAGGAGTGTGGCAAGCCTCAGGTTGCATTTGGCTTTGAGCAAGCCCCCAGGGACTACACTCTCCGCTCATTTGGTGACATGGCAGACTCCTTCAAGTCAGATTATTTCAACATGCCTGTTCATGTGGGTTAAAGACCTCAATTCCACTATACAAGAGAGGATAGTTATGTTCTGGTAAGACCATGACATTGATTTTTATTATTTCTCTTAGATGGTCCCTACAGAACTTGTTGAAAAGGAGTTCTGGCGTCTGGTCAGTACTATTGAGGAGGATGTGACTGTAGAGTATGGGGCAGACATTGCCTCCAAGGACTTTGGCAGTGGATTCCCTGTTAAGAATGGCACCTTCACAGTCACACCTGATGAAGAGGTACGTTGTGCTGCCTGTCGTAAAGGGTCTAGGATGGAGTCTCTTAATTTTACTACATTTGATTGTAATAAGAGTAATAATAGTAGTGGTCTCCTTACTAAACTGTAAAACAGCCTAGAATTTGTTGCATGTTCTGCATTTGTTGAATGTTTGTCAAAGCCCCTCTCCTTTCTGTTCTTTAAGCATTATCTTACTAGTGGTTGGAACCTGAACAACATGCCGGTGCTGGACGCATCCGTGCTGACTCACATTACAGCTGACATATGTGGGATGAAGCTGCCCTGGCTCTATGTTGGCATGTGCTTTTCCTCCTTCTGTTGGCACATAGAGGATCACTGGAGCTACTCTATAAACTATTTGCACTGGTATGACTCTTTTGATTCTAATAGTTTTAAGCAGATGCTAAGCAAATGAAATATATTGCTTTATTTGATATTTTGATATTTTAATTACAGTTGACTAGTTGTTCAGTAGGTTTTACTTTCAGCTTGATGTGATATCTCCAGTTTAATTAGCCAGCTGCAGTTTAATCATGCATTCACAATTCATTGTTCACTTTTTATATGCTTAACCAGTGGCCGCCAAGGTTAAATGAGTTTGATCTCGGTGGTCTAGCGTGTTTGTGTGGGTTTGTGTAGGGGAGAGCCAAAGACATGGTATGGTGCTCCTGGCTATGCCGCAGAGCAGTTGGAAATGGTGATGAAGAAACTAGCCCCCGAGCTGTTTGAGTCGCAGCCAGATCTGCTCCACCAGCTGGTCACCATTATGAACCCCAATCTTCTAATGGAGCATGGAGTCCCTGTGAGTGCACACATACAGTACAGTGGAGCAGTAAAAAGTATCATGCTGTCAGACAGCTTACAGAGCTTCAGTTTCTCAGACACAGGTTAAGCTTAACCCTTAGGCCAAGGGTAGACTTAATTCATGTCTGGAAGACCATCTCATAATGTGTTTGAATGCAAGAAATTATGTTTTTTGTTCTTTTTCAGATTTACCGCACTAATCAGTGTGCTGGAGAGTTTGTCATTACCTTCCCCAGAGCCTATCATAGTGGGTTCAATCAAGGCTTCAACTTTGCAGAAGCTGTCAACTTCTGCACAGTGGACTGGGTAAAACACTTCTTCGTAAATAAGAGTATTTCATATGCAGCATTGCTGTCTTAAGGTGCATTGAGCTATAAATCTCAGTAATAGTGTAATGATGACATAATTTTTGTTCCAGATACCTCTGGGTCGGCAGTGTGTGGAGCATTACCGCTCTCTGAACAGATACTGTGTCTTCTCGCATGATGAGATGGTGTGTAATATTGCGGCCAAGGCAGACAGCTTGGAGCTGGAGCTGGCCTCTGCCACACAGAAAGACTTGAGTGCTATGATTCAAGAGGAGAAGGAGCTGCGTGAGAAGGCTTACAAGCTGGTGAGATGTCACATTTTCAGCAGGAGAACACATCACCCTAATGCATCACACCAAACACAGCACACCAAAAGCGGTAAATAAAGCTGACAACATGGGATGCCAACAGTGTGCATAAGGACCGCCGTCTAAGGAAGTGTATGCTAGGATTGTGCAATTGCATGAAAGACACCATCATCTGATTTCACTCCCAACCATCACTGTTTGACAATTGTATTGTTGGCACCATTCCTATGATAGCTAAGTAAATAAGTTTGCCAATGTGTCACCAGCATGTCTGAGCGCATTTTCAGTGCCCTAGGCAAGAATCAACATGTTGCAGAGTGTAATACATTATACCACCAGTGTAATTACAGATCTTTCTTTGAGCCCCCCTCATGGACCGCTGTGCACGTGCATTTGTTGACAGGCTTAATGATACAGAACTGGCAAAGTCAATGTCAGAAGTGAAAAAACCACATTGACTGACAAGGTAGAGCAATATTAGAAGATTTTACACAAATATGATTCTGCAAAGTTTTGTTTATTGTGATATTGGAGATGAACAAAAACAAAACATCACAAAAAGAATAATAAAAGAATGACAGAGCTTTAGTTTTGCTGAAATGCTGCTCAGTATCTGTCTTGCATCCTTTTATCTCTTCTAGCTCTCTCCAATGAGTAAATGCCAGTCCAAGATTTACTCTTGTCCAGTCTCTTTCTCGTTCATTCTCTCTTTTTCTCTTTCTTGTTTCCTCTGACAACGTCTTCTTTGGTTTCTTTGCAGCCACTGCCATGCTGTCCATGCTGGGAATACGGAGTTAGTTTCTTCTTATAGCTAGCTGAAGACCCATAGATTTTGGTGTGACGTGGTGCCGTAAAGAGTTATGCAGTTCTCGCGAGAGGTCTTGTGCATGCTCTACAAAGTTGCTCAGTGCAGTAGCAGCCGTAGTGGCAGTGACAAAGATGCCATTCTCCATATTATAAGTCAGTGTACCATCAGCATGATTCTGAAGCTGTTATTTTAGGGTAAAGTTGTTACATAATGTTGTTGTATGTAATGTTTAAAACTCCAGGAGTTCATAACGTTCCTCATTTTCATAACTAAAATACTAACTTATTATTTTCATAGTAGTTACCAAGTATTATATGGTATTTACTGAAGAAGTCTTAATATTAATGACAGAATGGTAAGCCTGCAAGTTAAAGGAATCTTCAAGCTTTATTCATTTTAATCTGTATCAATGTACAGTCAATTAGTGTTTACCTGGATCACTACATATTACCACAGAAATACAGCTAACAACCATCTGCCCACTGCCAATTGCTAATATAGTCTAACGCTTACCAAGTTAAATCAGCCTGTTGCTGTAATTTGTATTATAGATGTGCACATAGAAGGGTACAGCATATGTTTTTTTAAGCACAAGCATGGTAAAATGTGCTGCCTTGTACTAATTTAAAATAAACTTTCTTTGCCCTATTCTAAAGAGCATATGATTTATCTTTGCACAACTTAAATCAACAGCACATTTTTTGGCATTTATGTCCAAACTGATTTAATCAGGGGATGATTCCTGATACTATTGTCGGCTATTGTCGACTAGTGCATATACAGTTTTCTATAATTTATGTTCTGCCTCTCTCCTCCCTTTTCTGTTTGTGTGTAAAATCCTCCTCTTCATACTTGATTCCAACATGTGCATGCTCTTTTCCCCAGGGTGTGTGGCACTCCCAGCAGGTGGACTACGAAGAGCAACCAGACGAGGAGAGGCAGTGTGCTAAGTGCAGGACCACCTGTTACCTGTCTGCCATCACGTGTCCCTGCAGCCCGGACCAGCTGGTCTGTCTACACCACCTCCAGGGCCTGTGCTCCTGCGACCCCAGCAACTACACACTGAAGTGAGTGCCTGTATGTTTGCAATAGGGATGTGCATGGTTATTCAAATATATGGCTATGTCAAATATATATTTGAATTCAACTTCATAATCTTGTACTTAAGTATTTGAATAAGGTGTATGTAGTTTTTAATTAAAAAAACATTAAATTGGGTATTATGTACAGCCTTTTTGTAAGAAAGAAAAATGTAAATAAAATGTAAATAAAAACAGAATGCAGTGAAGTGCAAATCAGTTAAAACCTATTTTTAATTGAAAATAGTCAAAAGACTAAATTTTTTTTTAATTTAATCATAGCAGTATGTTTCAGAAAAAGGTTGAGACAGGGACATGTTTACTGCTGCAGTGCATCACCTCTTCTTTTAACAGCAGTGTTGGAGAACTGTGGAGACCAATTGCTGTAGTTTTTAAAGTGAAATGTTTTCCATTCTTGCGTGATATAGGATTTCAGCTGCTGAGCCGTTCATATCCTTTGTTGCATTTTAATTTTTTTTTTTTTTTATAATGTTTTATAATGCACCAAATGATTTCCATGGGGGGACAGGTCTGGACTGTAGGCAGGCCAATTTAGCACCTGGACTCTTGTACTACAGAACCATGCTGTTGAAATACATGCAAAATGTGATTTGGCATTGTCTTGCTGAAATAAGCAAGGCCTTCCCTGAAAAAGATGAAACTTGCTGGTGACTATTGATGAACTACTGATATGCTCTCACCTGTACTTCCCTCAAGTGTGCTACAAGTGCACGCCCATTTTTGCACAAGCTTAAAGCATAAATTTTTGCAGTTTTGTAGCTTAATTATTTCACATTCTCCTGACTTTGTAAAAAGTTAGGAATTGATTTTTGGAACTTTGGAGTATTTTTTTTTTAAAATAATAATACCGATTCTGTTGCAGATAAATGTATAAAAAGATTACAATTGCTAGATAGCTAGATGTGTGTGAATGATGAATGCGTATGAATGGTTCTAATTAAACTAATATCCAGAATGCCTTATATTTCAAAAATGTTGATCAAAACCTGAAAAAGGGAGATAACTTGACAAAAAATATTTAAACATGTAGTAAATGAATAATTGGATAGTAAAAGGATAATTGCCATATATATTTATATACAGTATATATTTGTTAATTAATAAATTCAAATATTGAATAAATACTTAAACATATATTTTGATATGTATTTAAAATATTAAAATCTATTTGCCTCTATATGCTCAAACCTGTCTGTTCTACGTGCATCTCTTGTGTGGATTTGCAGTTATAAATACACCTTGGGTGTGTTGAACCAAATGTTTAAGGCTGTTGGAACACGTGCTGAGTCATACGATGATTGGGCTTCTAAGGTTAACAAGATTTTGAAGACTGACCAAGACAAAAGTGGTATGTGCCTGGTGACAATTTAAACATTTTTCCTGTTTCTTTCATGGTAAACATTCCGACATTTAGTGTATGTGTATGATAATCATTCTTTCTTCCCTCTGCTGCCAGACTTGGAGGACCTTCGTGCACTGGTTGCGGAGGCAGAGAAGAAGATGTACCCCGAGATGGACCTGCTGCGGCATTTGCGCCAGATCATCCAGGATGCAGAGAAGAGTGCCTCAATGGCCCAGCAGTTACTTAATGGCAAGAGACAGACCAGGTACAACCTTTGTAAACTTCTGTATGCCAACCAAAATATAATGTGAACTGGAATGTGAAACGTTTATGAACAAATTTTAAGTTGGCTTGAAAAAAAAAAACAGCTAAATACAAAAGTTAAAATAGTGGAAGAATGTTGATGCTTGCCAAAGTGTTGTTTAAATGTTGCTAGGTGGTTGCTATGGTGTCACAGGTTGTTTTTAAGCTGTTGCTAGTTTGTCACTGCTACCTTAAATTAATTGCTACTTTAAATTCACTGCTACCTTACATCTACTGCCACCTTAAATCTATCTTAAGTCCATTTGTACCTTAAATCCACTTCTGGCTTTAATCCACTGCCCCCTTAAATCTAAAGCGACCTCAAAATTATTGCTGTCTGAAATCCACTTTTACCTTTAATCCAATGCTTCTTTAACACCAGTTAAACCTTTACGTCCACTGCTACCTTTTAATCTCTTGCAACCTTAAATCTATTTCTACTTTAAATCCATTGCTACCTTAAATCCAATGCCAAAAATACACCTTTACTTCATTGCCACCTTAAATATCCTGCTTCTTCAAAATTTACCGCTTAAATCCACTGCTACTTTTAATCCACTGGTACCTTAAATCTTCTCATACCGTAAAATCTGTTGCTACCTTAAATTTGCTACTGTAAGGGTTCAGCCGGCCCCACCTGCTGCCAGCAGAGGGCGACAGCGCCAGGGTGTCCAGCCTGCGCTGCCTGCTGCCTGCTGCCAGCAGAGGGCGACGGCAACACGGGGCCATAACTTCAGGGAACTCCAATTCCCAGAAGGCCGCCAGGAGCAAACAACTGAAATAAAGTCTGCCTTCGCTTCGTTCTTGGAGTGGAAGTGTTTTTTGTTTTCCTGTTATCTTTCGTTTCGCCTTTCTAGTTCAGCCTTTGTTTCAGCGTCAATTTTGTCTGCTGTTCGTCGTTTTCCCGCCTCTTTTCCCTCCCTTCCTTGAGGTGTTTTGCCCGTAGTCGCCTGTGCTCCTCAGTGGCGCAGCGGAAACGCCACAGAGCGCCGATCAGTACATCGGTGGTTCGAACCTGGCTTTGGGTCACCTCATCTGAATGTTTCAAATTCACAATCCAGTGCCCCAATAAAATCATTTATCCCTCTGTCTCTCTGTTTCCATTTCTGCACTTGGGTCCGCCTCCCCGCCGTCCCGTAACAGCTACTACCTTAAATCTACTGCTTCCTTAAATCTACTGCTACCTTAAATTCACTGCCACCATAAATCTACTAATACCTTAAGTCCCTTTGTACATTTAATCCACTACTGCTTTTAATCCACTGCTATCTTAAATTTGCTGATACCTTAAATCCGCTGCCACTATAAATCTCATTGCTCCCTTAAATTCAAGTCTATTAAGTCTATTTGTACCTTAAATCCACTGCCACCTTAAATCTCATTGCTCCCTTAAATTCAAACCTTCCTCAAATGCAAATTTTATTTTTTATAACTGTTTTACCACTGTCAGTTCTGTTATTACCATTTTAGTTTTGTTATTACTACTGTTAACTACTGTTATTATTACTGTTATGATTGTTGTGAGTTAGGCTATATGCATGTGAGTCTGTATGTACGGTGTATGAGTGTCTGTGTGGACAATGTGCATTTCTGGCAGTTAGTTTGAATATTCTGAATATTCTGCCATTTGTTTCCAACAGGTAAAACTTCATCTTTGAACAAAAAAGCACAAATTATGTCAAAATCAAATTATGTTAAAAACATTAAAATGGTGATAGAATGTTGATGGTGGCTAAGGTGTTGCTTAGATGTTGCCATGCAGTTGCTATGGTATCCAAGGTGGTTGGTAAGGTGTTGCTATATGGTTGCTGTGGTTTCACAGGTTGTTGATAAAGTGTTGCTAAACACACTGTTACCTTAAATTCACACTTACCTTAATTTACTGTTACCTTAAATACACCTCTTCCTCAAATACCCTGCTAGCTTAAATTCAGCGGTACCTTAAATCCACATCCACCTTAAATTTACATGTACCTTAAACACTGTTACCTTACATTCAGTGGTACCTTAAATGCACTAGTACCTCAAATACTCTGCTCCCCTAAACTCAGTGGTACCTTAAATACACTGCTATCTTAAATTCAGTGGTACCTTAAATCCACATCCACCTTAAATTTATTTATGCCTTAAATTCACTGACACCTTAAATTAACTGATACCTTAAATCCACTGTCATCTTAAAGTTAATGATACTGAAATCCACCGACACCTTAGTCACTGCAGCCATTAATTTACTGATATCTCAATTCCACTGCCACTTTAAATCCACGGTCACCATTAATTTACTGTTACCTTAAATCCATTGCCACCTTCAGTTTATTGCTGCCTTAAATTTACCGACACCTTAAATCAATTGCCACTTTAAATTCTTTGCCACCTTATCTGTACTTACACTGTAAATCCACTACAACCTTAAATTCACTGGCACCTTACATGAACTGAAATCCACTGCCACTTTTAATTTACTTAAACTTTAAAACCACTGCCATCTTAAATTCATCACTGCCTTAAATGTACTTTATACCTTATATTTAATACCACCTTGAATTTACTGATACCTTAAATGTTTTGTCACCTTAAGTTTACTGATGCCTGAAAATAATTGCTATCTTAAATCCACTGCTACCTTAAATCTCCTGCTACCTTAAATTAATTGCTGCCTTAAATTTACTTCCACCTTAAATACATTGTTTTTGCTGTTATTGCTGTGCATTAGGCCGTAACTGTGTGAGTCTGTGTGTATTGTGTATGAGTGTCTGTGTGCGAGTTAGATTTGAATGTTCTGAACATTACGCAGATTCTTTTCCTATAGAGAAAAAATGTTGTCTTTGAACAATTGTTTTACGAAAACTGTATGTCGGATCACTTAGAAAAGCAACCTAGACAGGTATAAGTCCTACAATCCTGCAAAGTTTTGTTGTTCTAGCTTGAAAAACTGCGGGATGAGAAACATTTCATATTTTAAGCGTAGAATAGTAATAAGAAGATTACAAAACAGTAAGTTGGCGTTTACAAGCCAGCTTATTTACAAAAGGCCACATGCTGGAGGCCTACATTTTTCTGATATTAGCATAAAGACTGTCTGATTGTGGGCATTTCATCACCATTTACTAAACTCTGTTTGTTTAGGTATCGCACTGGTGGAGGGAAATCTCAGAACCAGCTCACTGTTGAGGAGCTGAGGTCATTTATCCAGCAGCTCTATGACCTACCCTGCACAATCAGACAGGCCCCTTTTCTCAAGGTACTGAACCATATTGCCTGTTTTCAATAGACTGAACAATAGACAAGACATGTAGCATGAAGAGTCAATGACATTTTGGTCTGTGTTTCCCTGTACATAGTAAAAGAGTAGAAAGCACATTAATTCACACTTAAACACACTTATTGCAGTAGCCAGTGTTAACTTGCTTCACCACCAGCTCATTGACTTCTGTTATAAGTGTACTTTGAAGCAGTCTTTTACTAACATATATGTATACACATAACTATGTAAATATGTAGAGGATACAGAAAAGGTTGAAAAATGCTGGAGTTTTTCTTTTAAATCCTATGTTAATGTGTGATAATATTGAATCAATTGGTCTCTCTTCCCCCTCCTTTTTTCTCCTCATCTCAGGCTCTGCTGAGCCGCATTGAGCAGTTCCAGCAGCGGAGTGCAGACCTCCTAGGTGAGGACATGCCTGGCTCCGTGGCCCTGCAAGGCTTGCTCGATGAGGGCACCGGTCTTGATGTGGACCTGCCCGAGTTGTCCGTGCTCAGGCAGAGGCTGGAACAGGCACGGTGGGTGGAGGCTGTGCAGCAGGCCAGCGAGCAGCCTGCTAGCCTCAGCCTGGACTGCATGAGGAGGCTGATTGACCAGGGTGTGGGACTGGCACCCCATGCCTGTGTGGAAAGGACTATGGCCTGGCTGCAGGAACTGCTTACTGTATGCGAGCACTGGGAGGAGAAGGCTCATAACATGATGACTGCCAAGTAAGGGGGTAGCATGCATTAATTATAGCAATTGTTCATGGATAGGTGCACACTTTTTTGGTCTTTTTATGTCTTTGTGGCTTTGTCATAAGATATGAGTGCTGAAATAGATTTGGCATAGCTGCTTTGTAAAGCTTATTGGACCACACCAGGTTTGCATATGCTGCAAGCAGGATTTCACTTGCAAATTAGCTGGGCCTTAAGTTTTTTATTCCTGTGTACTTGTCAAGTTAAAAGGTGAAGAACACAAGTTTGTTCTCTACCAGTATGCACACAAAAATGCTTGAACAGTTTAGTCAGCCCTGACGAGGTAAAATGTGCTGGGTTAGCATTTGGAGTGCAAAGCTGCTTCCTGACAGATTAACAGGATCAACGTATTGTGACCACCAGTATGTCTGTACCACTGTCCATATGTTGAAAGCAGTGCAAGCCATTCTGTAGGATGCCGCCCTGTTAATGCGTCTGTATATGCAGTGTAATTTGAAGATGTGGAAATGAGGAACCTATTTGCATGTCATGGAATGTATGCTGAATTCAGTATCAGTAATGAGAGTCCCTTTTTGTGTGTGTGTGTGCGTTAATGTTTGATATCTTTCTGCTGTAGGCCTCGTCATAATCTGGAGACGCTGGAGGCAGCCTTGCTGGAAGTAAACAGTATTCATGCTTACCTGCCTAATTGTCTCCAGCTCAAGGATGCTGTCAGCAAGGCCAGAGAGTGGATACGGGAGGCGGATGCCTTACAGGTCAATATCCCATCACCTGTTTCAGCATTTGCATATAGTAAACTGTAATTTAGTATATTTTCTTTATATTACCTTTGTATCAGTATTGTTTGTTTGTATTTGTGTTTGCAGCTTGGAGGGCGTGTCCCTGTTCTTGCCACACTGTCTGATCTGATCTCAAAAGCTAAGGGCATCCCAGTCCTGCTGGAGTCACTAGCTCGGCTGGAGAGCCTGGTCTCTGAGGTGCAGGCTTGGAAAGAGAGTGCAGTTAAAACATTTTTGTTGAAGAACTCCCCTCTGTCGCTCTTGGAGGTAAATGTTTGTCTGCTGATCAGTAAAGACTTTGAGACCTGTATGCATGTATGTGAATAATTACGTTTTAATTTTTTAATTTCTTTTTAAGGTCCTGTGTCCCATGTGTGAGACAGTGTGTCCGAAATCAAAATCTAGAAGAGTGAAAGATGTCTCCCCAACTGGCAAAAAAACAGGTGTTAAACTGGACTGTCTCAGTGATGTGGAGAAAGCTCTCTCTGAAAGCAAAGACACAGCCTCAGCAGTATGTTGTCTTCTACTTAATACAAAGATAAATACAGCATATTCCACATATTTTGATGCGTAATACGTAGTACTATCATGTTGTAAATTATGTGGCTGTAATGCATAATGGAGCATATGAATAGGCACATCTAATTGGGTTTCCCCACTCAACAGATGGCCACTCTTGGTGAGGTACGTCTGAAGGAGCTGGAGAGCCTGTCTGTTTTGAGGACCTTGAATGAGGCAAAGTTTCAGCCAACACCCAACAGTTCTGCACCTACAGTGTGTTTGTGTCATACAGTGCCAGCAGGCCCCATGCTCCAGTGTGAACTCTGCCGTGATGCTTACCACAGTGGCTGCGTACCAGGGTTCCAGGAAACACAGGTTGGGCAGTTGTGGTTATGCCCATGCTGCAGTCGATCCAAGAAGCCCCCCTTGGACAAAGTGTTGCCCCTGCTAGCCTCTCTTCAGCGTATCAGAGTCCGTCTACCAGAGGGTGATGCATTGCGTTATCTGATCGAGAGGACAGTGCGTTGGCAGCATAGAGTGCAACAGGTCTCCCCTTTTACGCAGCAATTTAGTGGGAAAGTAAGCTTGCACAATTAATATCTCTGTTTCAGTACTGATTTCAACATGCTCTAGTTGACCTGTCGCACTATTTCCCCTTGGGGAAATCTACAACATCTTAAGTTCATTTTTGTTACTTTGTTGGATCAGAGAATTGCAATCTGATGTAATTCCGTTTTCTGTCCCCCAAAATATGTTGGACAAAGCTGTTCAAGTCAGAGCAATAAAATACATCAACATTTAAAAAAATAGTTCAGCAAAAAATAAAATTTGCACCATCCCCAGATGTAGTTCATCAGCCAAGACAAGTTTAACATTGCTAACAAACACCGGAAGTCAGTAATCTCCCAGATCCTTTCTGTAAATACTGTCAACCCACTAAAACCATACTGAGTTCTTCTTTAAGGTCTTAAGGACATCTTGATCTGGTTTAGGACACAATATGACATTCTATGAACGATAAAATTAACAATTTTAAAACTGGAAGATTGTAGAAATTAGATTTTAACGTACCATTCCATTAATATTAAAAAAAACCTAACAGATTTTTCAGTATGTTCAAACTTTGTGCAGCAAATGACTCCATCTGTTATACGTAACTATGTTACTTTATTACTTTACTCTGCTAGCTAGTTAGTTTGCTGAGCTAGCTACTTAGATCACTGAGGTGAGCTTAGCTGAGGGCCAGCGTTCTTATTGACGGATCGTTGTCCTTCTCTGGTTTGCTGACCACGCTTTGTCTTTGTTTTTGCACAAGCGGCCATGCGTGTCCATGGAAGTATTTTTGTTATTTTATTGTTTTTATTTTTATTTATTTATTGCCGCTTCTTTCTAGAATCATGTACAAAATACGCTCCTGTAGAACTGTAAAAAGGTTTCATAGAGACTTTCTGCATGTTTTTGTTCCTTGGTAATGTATTGGCTACTGTTCACACGAGTGATCCTGGTAATTTTACAGGTGTACTAGGTCTTGTGCAGGTCAATTGGCATGGGACTTTGACTGCAGCTTGCATTTAGACGTAACCCCTTTCTGTTTAATGACTGTTAAATTTCCGGGGAAAAGTGCATGTGTGAAAGGGGCTCTAGGTGCTATACACTTCAAAGAGGCAAAATTAGTGAGAACATGTATTGAAATGTGTTTTAAAGCTGATTGTTGTCTTAAGACATATGTTTATTGGTGCTTGGTTTCAGCAGTTTTTTTTCTTCTTATAATAACCTACAGATAAGACCTATTTCTGGAATGGCATCCACTCTGACCCTAGAAGGGAGTAACAGTTCCTTCTACATGCTTCATCCATGCATTCCTCTCAGTGGTCAGTAGAGAATTTCATACATTAATGTGACTGCTCTTAGGAAATCTGAATTGCACTGGTGTATCTGAATGTGTTTGGTGTGGGTATTTTGTGTCTTAGTTCTTAGCCCTGATCTGGAAGAGCTACTGGCAGAGGGCCTCCTGCTGCAGGTGACTTTACCCGAGCTGCAACAGCTCTACCAAGGCCTGCTTAGCTGGTTCTCCCCCTCTCACCACTCCCTCCAGAGTAGTGAGCATGACCATCAGTACTACATTGCTCAGGACAGGAGCCCACCCCACAAGAGCCCATTGCACAAAAGTCCACCCCACAGCAAAGGACAGGTTAGACTACAGTGTTCTTCCATGAATCCTTACTGTGTAGGATAGACATCGTAATTGATTATTAGTTATAAGGTCGTGTAAGTATTGAGATAAAGAGGTAAAAAATGTATTGTTTTAATGTGTCATTCTAGGATGTCATCCTGGAGTTGCAGAAGGAAAGAGAGAAGCTAGAGAAGAATCCCAAAAGGCGCTTCGAGAATGAGAACCCTGATGTGCAAGACAGAGACAAGATTAAGAAGCCCAAGAAAAAGAAGCCTAAGACGAACAAGGAGAGGAGACGTGAGGAGAAAAGAAACATCTCCCCTTCTAATTCGCTCTCAGACCCCTCCTGTTCAGAGGATTCAGAAGAAGACTGGTCTGTGTGCTCAGCAAAGCAATGTTTGCAGCCAGAGGGCAACGAGGTCCGTTTATAGTGCTCTCTTATGCTTTCATTTAACTTTAAGTACTAATTAATAGCACATGATGGAGCAAACGATTTGGTGTATGCACTGTGACTTTCTCAGCCTCTGACATCATTTTTTTTTTCCCTCTTTTCTCGCAGGTTAACTGGGTCCAGTGTGATGGTAGCTGTAATCAGTGGTTCCACCAGATATGTGTGGGTGTGTCTGCTGAGCAGGCCGAGAATGAGGACTACATCTGCGTCAACTGCTCATTAAATGATTTGATATAATGAGGACCAAAACAGAAACGCATTGAAAAGTCAAAAGACTTTAAGTTTTGCACATGAGTTATAGCACCAAGTATGCACCAGATCCATTTCCTTGTCCTCAGAAGTCCCAATGAGTCCTCCCTGTTGCTCCGGTGCTACTTCCTTCTTGATAGGACTGTTATCCAGAACCATTTAAGACTCTTGTCACCTTTTTCTGGTATTTTTACATTTCCTCTTATAAACGTTCTTTCTCTTGTCTAGAAGATATGATACAGAGATGTACCTCAGGAGTCTCCATCCCATGAATATGCAGCGGAGGGATATCAACTTCCCCGAATGTAAAATTGGATTCAGTTTTTCAGAAGCCACGTTTCCTTCCAACATGTGAAGTAATCAGAAGACTTTGCTTTGGGGCTTTTTCCACCAAATTGTATTAATTGGACTTAACAAATAGGTCTGAATTTATTTTTGGAACCCTGCTTTGGTACATGTATCTAATAATGTTATTTATTTATCCCAGCATTGTCTATGCTGGTTGCCCTGATTTTCAGTAGCTTGAGATCTGCTCTGATCTGTAGCTTCTTGCATTAGTGACGGTTGTACAGAATCCTGATGTAGGTCGTCTGAGTGATGTAGCAGACAGAAGAAGTGTGAACTATACTTTGTGACTTTATGCTGTTTCTTAAAAAAAAGAAACACTATTAATGATGTTAATTCAGCTGTGGAATAAAATGAGTTTTTCTCACTAACAGTTCCACAAGGCAATATTATGGAAATGCTCATTTTTAGGGGAGGGTGGATTGATAGTCCAATCTTGACATTTCTTTTTGAGAGTTGATCTTTACAAATACACTCATCGTCAAAAAAAACCAAAAACAAATAGATGCACTCAGAAACAATCAGCTGACAGGAATGAAACTTGGTGGGTAGGTTTGACATTGTGAGACATCTGAATGATTCAGGTTTCACGCTTGGCAGCGCATGTGATGTAAGCAAGGACTGGCCTTATTGCTGGATTGCGCGCCATACCGGTCGTGCGTATATTACCATAGCATGCAGTTGGCGGCAGTGGATAGAAGGCACGCAACAGCGACAAGAAGGATCTGGGAGACCTACACGAACCAAGAAGAGGGAGAACAGACGGATTGTCCGACATGCGTGGAGTGCGGACGTTCGGCGAGCAGTGATGCCCTCCATGAGTCATCCTGTTAGTGCCAGCACCATTGGCAGAAGGCTGCACGACGCAGGAATACATGCACGCAGACCGTTACGACGACTGCGCTTAACACCATATCAGTGTCGCCCAAGACTACAATGGTATCGTGCCAGACTGTCATGAAGTGACTCAGAATGGCATCGGGTCATCTTCCGTGACAAGTCCCGCTTTTGTCTTGGTGGAGACGACGAACGAATTCGTGTGCGGAGGCACCGTGGTCAGTGCCAAGATGAACGGATCGTTGTCACGCGTCACATGTCCAGAAGGCCTAATGTCATGATGTAGGGTGCAATTTCGTAGAATGCCACATCACTTTGCTTTTCATCACATGTACTTTGACAGCCTAACATTAATGAGATCCTGCAACCAGTGGCCCTACCTTTTTCTGAACGCACTTTCTGGTGTGCTGTTCCAACAGGACAACGCTCGTCCGCATACTGCTGTCGTCTCGAGAGCTTTCCTTGGAGACACAGATACTATGCCGTAGCCAGCCGCATCGCCAGACCTATCCCCGATTGAAAATGTGTGGGATGTTATTAGACCCCTACCGCAAAATCTGCAGAAACTGCGTGAGAATATTCAAACTGCATGGGATGGATTATCGCAGGACACCATTAGGAACCTCTACAACTCCAGGCCGAGAGGTCTGGCATGTTGCGTTAGCAAACATGGCGGCCCGACGCCATACTGAAAGACATTACTTCTGCAGGTGTAGCTCAATAAATATTGCCCACATTAGTCAAAATGTTTAATAATTTATTGTTCCTGGTAACCTTTATCTTCATTCCGAATAGCGTTGCAATCCGACATTTCCTTGTGTGTGCAACTATTTTTTGACGATGAGTGTATACAAAGTGTTTTCTTTAAGAATTACGTTGAATATCTCTGACTTGTATTTGATACAATACTTTTTAAACATTTTCTGTATTATATATGTGTGTGTGTGTAGGAATTGCTTTTCCTTCTGCTTTCTCCCTCTGCCTCAGGTACAGACAGCCTCCTGATAATATGAAGTTTCACCCCACAAAACAGAGACATTATGGGGCAGCTTATTTTAAAACAGTACAATACAAATGATTTCATTTATGCATTGTTGATGTAATTTATTGTTTTTCTCTGTAAAAATCACAACGATTTCTCATTTTTACGTGTACCAGCAGGTTTTTAAAGGTTGGGTATCAGGATATTAGCAGTGGTACTTGGTATCGCCCATTCCTACTTATTTGTTGTGCTTGTACTGCTTTGGATAAACTTGATACGATGTGTTCTAATAGCACAAGACAAACTACGGCGGCAGTGCTGATGGCACGTTGTTGTTATTCTACCTCCGTTCCTGAAGATGGAGCTGAGGTGTCAAACTACTAAAGGCTGAAAATAGTGGAAACAGTTCATCAGTGTAAAGCCCCTCCTCTTTGGTGCTTTGGCGCGCAGCGTTCCATTGCAGTGGTGTCGCTACACCGTGGTTCTGCCGCCATAGCTTCGGCAAGACTGGCGAGAATATGGCGGGCATGAGCGCTTCAGCACCCGGCGCGGTTTCACCCGCAGGTCCAGTTCAGCAAGGGCTAAAGGAGGCTTTAATTGAGACACTGACTGCCATTCTTTCGCCGGTTCAAGAAGTGCGTGCCGCTGCGGAGGAGCAAATTAAGGTGTTAGAAGTGACGGAAGGTAAGCGCTTTAGTGATGGCTAGTTAATATTAGCCCGCCCGGTTAGCTCCATTTACTCTGCTGCTTAGAGAAGTGCGTGTCAACTTGTGAACTTCAGAGGCGCTGGCCTACGTGAAGAAAACTCAGCACCTGCACTTAGGCATTTTTCAAGGTGTTACACGTTTTATCGGCGTAGCATTTGGTGTGAACGAGGCTGCTTTAGCAGTTCTCAGCCACTCTAATTCACGGAGCATTTGGGGTTAGCAGGCTGGCAAGCTGGCTTCTGTCGGTGAGTGACACGTGCAGTGTGGGGGACAAATTTTACTCATGTTAAACTGATCCTGGAATAAACACGTGCTCATAAGTAAAACGCAAACGAGGTGACTGTCTTAGCTGTAACAGTTGATAGTTTGCAAGCTGACATTTTTCTAGTAAATGTGTTGTCGTCGTTAGCCGCATTAGTTAGCAATATTTTTCCGTAGCTAGCAAAGTGGCTGCATTTGTTGGTAATGTCCACTGTGTTGTGTGTAGTGCAGTTTATCTTTGCAAGAGCAAGAAAAGTAACATACATTATACAACAGACCTTACTACTATAGAGGGTTTGGAGTAGCTGTGTAGTTTATTTGCGGATACACTCAAAGCATCACAATAGTTACCGGTGCTCCCACAGGATGTGCTTCCCGCTTTGTTGCTTCCTGCTCTGTCCGTCAACAGCATTGCCTGCTGGTCCTCTGTCTGCTGTCCAAATATGAAGTTCAGTTTTTTGCAGTTGTACTATAATTTGCTTAAATTGTCTTTGAAATCCACTTATTTTCTGAATGCATTCCGCTCTGCAAAGAATCTGAAAATTGTTTCTGGAGTTAAACATGAATGGTGGTGTGTGATTGTCATTTCGATTTATAGTGATTCTGTCTACCGTACAAATGCTAACGATATTGTATTTGAAGTAGTAGTTATATTAGTCATTTCTTTCACTAATTCTCTTCATAGCGTTTTTTTTTGTTTGTTTGTTTTTTTGTTTTTTGTTTTTTTTTACATGGAGAGCATGGAAAGCAGTTTTTGGAAACGCTTTCACTGTGCCAACGTTGACAACCTTTTGGTCTGGTGCTCACAACGTTGAAATGTAATTCCTCAAATTTGTTACGACGTTATCTGACAACCTTCTACAAAATTGTAATAATGTGGTGGAAACGTTGTCGGTATGTTGTCTCAATCTGCTAGAATTGTTCAGTTCCCTTACATTGTGCATGGAACTTTTGCAAAGATGCCAATAGGTAGTCGTCATACCATAGGGTAGTGTTACTTAATAATGAGGTTGTGACGACATTGTTCATACAACGTAAACAGCATAACGTTTTGACAACGTGGTAGCAACGTTGTAAGAAAGTAGACAATGTTGTGTGTTTGCTGGGTGTGGCTGAGTCCCAAATGACTCCCTTTTGCCCTATATAGTGAACTATGTGAGTTATGAAATTTGGACTTCTACACAAAAATTGTGCAGTACCTATAGAGAATTGTGCACATGTGGCTGAATCTCAAATCTCTCTTTGTTAGACATATTATTCACTCTTTGGGTGCCAGTCATTATTTTAGGACCTACATATTGCACTACATAGGGAGCTATTTGACATTCTGCGTAAGTGATTTTGCAAAGTTATTGGTGTGGTCGAGCCGGAGAGATTGGTTGTGTAATCACTACTGATTTACACCTGTGCATGCTTAATAACTGCCCAGCAGTGAAGTATACTTTAGTACTGAAAGAAGAAAAAATCTAACATGAGGCCAAAATTACCACAAAGTGATCCTCTGTTAACAGTCTGTACCATTTGACCGATTCTCTTTGTTTTCCCTGTTAAAATAGTGACCTCAGTAAACCAAAAATTTTGCAATAGATAAAAAAAAAAAGTATCGGTTAAAATTGTTTCTCTCATCTAATAAGAGTAATGTAGATGTTCAGTCCACTGTTTACTCCTCTACTCATGAGAGCTGAGAGTTCTGGGGGATGTTCGCCGATATCTGTATCAGCAGAGATTTGTCTTGAATAAAGGTTTCAAAGGTTAAAATTATGTATTTACCATAGTACTATACTGTGTTATCACATCACAGGGGCAGAATGTTTAGGTGGTGCTGGGCTACTATACTAAACTAACACACTGCATTTTATTTATTCATTTATTAATTCGTTTGTCAGGATCGGCTGATATGTATGTCGGATATTGACATCAGCTCGCTTTTCCCATATCAGTGCTTTCGAATTTAAAACTATTTAAAAAGTGTCATTTGCTGTCTTTGATGCACCCATGCTCAAATGGCCGATGTTTTTCTAAAGTGACTTAATCTTTGAACTTATTTTATATTTTGGTGCATACCATTCTGTAATATAGTAAGCTATGTAGAATCGAGACACTTTTAATAGAAAAAAACTATTTAGAATTGGATCAAAAATGGAAGAAAATTTTCACCTCAAAATCATAAAACCTTATCGAACCTGAATCTCTATTGCATTAATGCTAAATATGTTGCTTGCTTAATCTATGATAGGTGCATACGCTTATATCTGCTTCCCCATATAATGAGGCTGATTTTGCAGATGATAACATTTGCTGTAGCCAGTCCTAACTGGCCTCTGCATCACACTGAGGAAGCCGTTGTGTGATGGGTGTCAGCAGTAACATTGTGTCCCGGCCTCCAGTGTCTCATTGAGCTAAATCCTGGCACAGAGAGACATGGCACCTCTCATGAACTGTGAACATATTTTAGACATACTTTTACAGAAGCCAGGAGAGGCTCCTGAATAATACGCTTGTAGTGAATATATGCATTTATTCCAAAAAATCCAACATGAGGCCAGAATTTTCATGAAGTTGTCCTCTTTTAACAGTCTGTAACATTTGACCGTTTCTCTTTGATTGTCTTACTGTCACAACAGAGGCTTCAGTAAGTCAGACGTGTCTGTTCTGTCATTGATTAAAGTGGAAACAGTTACATTTCTTTTACATTTCCACCACAGAGTTTGGAGTTCACCTTGCTGAGCTCACTGTTGACCCCCAGGGAGCACTTGCTATACGCCAGGTGAAAGGACATTTTATATTTCAATTTATCTCTGAAGAGTTGTAATGCATAGTATTGATTTCTTCATCCATTTTATGTCTGCTTTTATCCAATGCAGCTTGCCTCTGTCATTCTGAAGCAGTATGTTGAGACCCACTGGTGTGCCCAGTCAGAGAAGTTCAGGCCACCAGAAACTACTGAAAGGGTGAGGTGATGGTTACTTCTTTGGTTGAAGTTCAGTAGAG
>JAILXH010236450.1:21011-31071 GCA_023558415.1 Piaractus mesopotamicus | reverse complement strand
CTCTCTCTCTCTCTCTCTCTCACACACACACACACACACACACAGCCTGCAGACTAGTGGTGCACTGCATGTGTCTGCATAAATCATGAAAAGGTGGGCGAGAAGAGCGGATGGGCAGATGATGAGAGTGACAGAAAGATGAAGAAAGCAGGTAAAAGGCAGTGCTGATGAAAGATGGAAAAGATGAACTTGTGTACACAAGGCGCTCCATCACACTAAATACAGTTGTTACAAAATACCAAAATTAACATTTTACAACATTTTAACTGAAATGTAAAACGGCCATTTCAGATATTTTTGTATTTATACAGAGATTACTATATTTTAGAAGTCTGCAAATTTGGATAAAAATGTGAAATTCTCAATTTCAATCTGCCACTGCTTCTTTAAATTATGAACAAAATTTGTCTTAAAAAAACATGCTTCTGATCTTTAGTGCTCAGACTGAAAATGACACAAGATGGCTTTAGTTACAGACTGCATCCCTACAGTAAGAACCAAGAAAAGCTTTCTGGCTTTCCGAATGCTGATGTTCAGAAGGCCAGCATTAAACATGTGCATAATAAAGCAGAGCTCTGAAGCAGATGTGCACCAATCGAGAATTTTTATAACCGATTCTGATTTCTTTACAACCACACTGTGTGACGAACACATGGAATACGCCAGCACATTTCTACTACTTTCTATTAACCAAAGTCACAATATAAATAACATTGTTTACTTTTTAATGGGCTAAACTGCCATTTAACATCCTTAAGTGAAAAATTTGTTTGTAATTGAATTGATATGAATGAAAAATCATGCTACATAAAAATTAAGAGAAATCTAGTGCAATGCGACACGCATAATCATGCTTTGGCTTTTGGTATTTTTTGGTATTTGGTATTATTGCAACAGTGTTGCCCTTACCGTGCTGCCTGGCATGGATGAAATGCAGACATTAGGATGTAACATTTGTTTTTTATGTGGTATGTGCTCATTTTGTGCCTTAGCAAGTTCTCAGTCTATTTTCAAATGTGCACTAAATTCAGATCTCCAGTCCAGCATGAATCCCATCATTGCTACAACAGGGTGATATCGCAGTGTGTGGCAGAGATGAGTTGGTTTGTGCCAGAGAAGCAGCGTCTAGCTCTAGTCTGTGTGTAATGGTGTTTTTCCACTAGGCAGTGCAGTATGGTATGGTACGGTACAGTTATAAATCTGTGATCATGCATTTTGTCAGCATTTCCACTGCCAAGTGAACTGTACTGTTGAATTTGGCTACCCTTCATGCCGGGTTCCAAGTAGGGCTGTACAATATTGACATAAAATACAATGCTTGACAAAGCTGTCGGATATTATAATGATCTAATGAGAAACAATATTATTAAAGTAATGCCTTTGACTGGAAGTGATGCAAGGAAAGACTTTTTTTGGATGTGTAAACAAAAATTAAAAAAAACTTCTCCTTTAAGCAAATAGCAATATATAAAATTATAAAAGCACTAGAGATGGGTGATTGAACAGAAATATATTATTGCGATACTTCAAGGAATTTTCAGGATTTATGATATGTTACAATATTTATTTTTCAGACATCTGATCAGTTGGAACCAAGAAAAAAGAACCAGTAGTGCTACGTTACAAAAAAAATACTATGAAAAACTGTGAATATAATGATTTATATTCAATATTTGGCAAACTGTGTTGCACTAAATCCAGTTAAACAGGACTCATTTTGCTCTCTTTATAATAAAACATGCAGGTGGTCAGTGTTCTACAAGTACTGACAATATCTACGATATGTTCAGAAAAGCATACTGCATTGTATTGTGACATAATTTATCATGATAAAGACATATGTTGTCATATTGCCCAGCCCTAATACGGACAGCTACTTACATCAGAACTGCAAGCATAGTTTTTGTGCACTGAAAGGCTGAGAAATAGTCAGCATTACCCCCACTTATTATTTTTTTTATAGGCACACAAGAAAGAATACGTATTCTGGTTTACCTGTTTATTTTTGCTTAGTTATCAAATGCGCTTGTTATGACAGTAGAAATTACTGCCTCCCACAATACTGGCTGTGAGAACAGTCCAAATGCTTAATTGGCTGTTTAGCCTAATGGTTAAGTCACTCTTTTCCCATGTGAGAGAGCAAGGGTTCAATCCCAGTGCAGAGAACCACTCATTAGGCTTCTAACAGTTCATGCCAGCAATGCAATGACATCTCCACTGGCACTGCGAGTGTGAGGTAGTTTGATCTGTTCTGTCATCACTACTCTAATGAAGTGTTTATCAAGGAAACTCATGATAAAAATATCACGATAAAAATACAATCTATCGTACAGCCTTAGTTCCAAATGATGGTACATGCACTCAGGTAATTGACCAGGGTACAAACAGGCCTTGGATCTGACTAGCTTTACCGTACTGCCCAGTGGTAAAACACCATTAGTTAGTCACAGCAGGCTTTACACAGAATTTCTTGGTTCTTAAAGAAACAAAGTCTGTCTGCAAACTGGAATATTAGTTTGGGTGGTTTATTGAAATATGGTGTTGAAAAGTTGTCAACCATGGTCTTTTACCATCTTTGCTGTTTACCATCCAGCAGGTTCTTCCCCCACTGGATGCTTGCAGACATAAACAGTCCACTTCCTAAGGTATTCTTCCCCTAAAATCAGATCTATTTGGCTTTCTTATAGACATCACAGTCTGAAGAGTATTAAGTTGGCTTAAGGAACAATGAACACCATTCCTATACATTTCTGAAACATATACTAAGAATTCTTCGGCCCAGTATGAATTATAAAGCATTCACCTGCACTAAAATTCTTCTAATATAGAGTAACTCATTATAAATTATCAATCACAGCTGCACTTCCTGAAATGACATGTTTAGAGAACATAAAGCTTAGTGGATAAACATGTACAGTGTATTCTCTGTATTTTTAAAGATAATTCTGCAGGATGACATTACTCCAGCCCATGTGTTTGATGTTACCACTTATGTACAATTATTATAGCTATCTGAGTCTACCATCCATCCTGAAAAAAACCTAGGGGAAAACTACAAATGGGCCAAAATAAAAAAAAAAAAAAACAAAACAGTACATTGTCCATTTGTTGATTGCATGTTTGCAACAATTGTCTGCCAATTCTGATCTTGGCCCAATCTAACTGTGCATCAATACTTTAAAGAGCAGGAACAGGAGTTTTCCCTCTTCCACATTAAATAAAACAGCTAGTTCATTTCCAGAGGCCTGTGTTTGCTGTTGACAAAGCTGGCAGCCGAACAGCAGCAAACACAACTATTTACTCACAGAGTTTATGGGCATCTGCAGCAGCACGCAAACTCAGACCCGGTAAGCAAGCTGTGGGTCTGCACAAACACACAGGATTTGACGCATCTGCATAAATATAACTTTTTATACATGTTTTGATATAAACATGAATTAACATTTGTAATTAAATATGTAAGCAAGCTAATATTGTGTGCACTGTAAAAAATAATCTGGTGTAGTAATTTAAAAAGTAAGTAGCTGCCTTTAACTTTTGATAAGACACAGATTCCTGTTCTATTTACTTACTATTTGATGTTTAATTAACTCACCATTTTTCAGGCAGTCCAGCAAGTCTATTTTTACAGTATGTCTCTCTGTCTGAGCTGAGACTGTGTCTCGATTCACTCGTACAGACGCTGTCAGTAACTAAGTCTGCAGAATCAGCTACACTTGTCAATGAGAGTGACACACAGCATTGCTTGTCTCCATCAGCTGCCACGAAAATCTGTTCTGATTAGATTTTTTTGATTACATGATAGTCACATGACTGCTCTAAATCCATACGCACAGGGTTTCTGTCTGTGTAGTCAGAGAGGATGTCTGCTCTAGCATTAAAGGAGAATTCCACCATTTTTTTTTAGATGTCTACATGATTCAATCATTGAGATGTAAACAGTCATTCAGAATGGTCTGATTTTCTTTACAGTGGTGGTGATAGGAACCAGGGGTCACAATGTCTACAACACAAATATAGCCATTTCATTAACTACCCAAAAAGACAAGTAAACCTACACGTTTTCTGCGTTGTGATATGCAATGTTGATAATGGTAACATTGTGGTAAATCTGAAAAAAAGAACTATTTCTATAGGCACTATTTTGCCTTACAATGCCCTGCATGTACTTCTCTGCCTTGCATGGATTCCAAAAATAAACTTCAGGCCAAAAACATAAAGCAAAACTATCGTAAAACACTGTCTCTGACATCAGGCAGTATTCATAAACATTTCATGTAAAAACTTTTTGTGAAGGAGCTCTTAGAGACATTAAACGCTTTAGATGTCTGGTTCCTATCCACCACCAACAGGTCTGATGTGGTCAACAACTCTGATGCAGTACGTTTCTCTAGAATGAAGCATTTCACATCAAGCCACTCTCAGTGACTTTTACAGCTGACTGATTAGTCTTGCTAAAGTATCATCATGCTAATAGGTGGCTACTACATTCCATTCATGGTGAGCAACGTTAGCATGTATGGCTGAATTATCCCACAGTCTAGGCAGAGATATATATGTGGACGTTTTAAAGGGCCTTTATCATTGAAAGCCAAACGTTCCTCACTTTTTAAAATAAAAGAGTTTAATGATGTATGTAAACACTGGTTAGGTTTCAAAATGCACCATTCATCCAGTCTGTATATGGAAATATGCAAAAACATCCTGTTTTGAATTCTGAATAAATTTTCACATATCCAGTTGTTTGGCCTACAGTAGCTTAGCCCCACCCATTCATGTTAAAGTTATACAGAGTGTTTCAGCATGAAATGTTACAGAACAGCCAATCAGAACAAAGGCCATTTACATATATCAGTCTTAAAGGCACAGTAAAAAAAACAGCTTGTCTAATTCTAAGTGATAAAAAAAGATTGGAAAATGGTCAAGTAAAAATGAAATACTACTATTTTTGGTACACAAATCTACCTGAACGTCATTAGTGGACCTCAGGGGAAAAAAATAAACATAAGAAAAATGTGGAATATGGGCCCATTAAAACAAAGAGATGGCACATTTGTAGAGGGCAAGTGATGCAACTTCAAACTATCATTGAGAAGGATAACTGGTAGTGGCTTAAAGCATATACACTTAAAAAAATAGATAAATCACCTCTTCTGTGAACTGCACTCAACAAACAAATATTACCCTATTCATATCTTTGAGATATTTGAATATGCATATGCAAATTTTCAAATAGTGAAAAAGGTTTAGATGCCCATCCCTAAGCAGGGTGGGGCAGGGTCGGTCTGATCACTGATCACTAATTAAAATCTTTATTTTTTACCTCTCTCTATTTTCTACCATCACACTCACACACCACCATTCTTCCAGGATGATATAATATCTCATCTGACTAAACGGAGTGACATTTTGTGAAGGTGAATCATCCACCTTTCTTCAGGTTGCTGTCACAAGAAACACACTTCAGGGTGTAAGTTGGAGAATCCAGCACCAAAATTCTGCTTGAAAAAAATAAATCAGATAAAACACCAGCGGTGAATTGGCTGTGCTCTGTATGAGAATGAAAAGTCCTCATGTGGATATGATTTGATTTCTGTCCCTGCACAAAGGTCAGACCACCGATTCCACACACACCATTCAACCACGACCTAAACAGGATTAGAAAGCGCTATACACAGAAACACAAATGATTCCTTCAATCTCTCATGCCCTTCCTAACCTCAGGACTTCCTCATTAAATCATGGTGAACAACCATGTAAATCATGTCGAACATGATATACATAAAATCAACTTCTCAGCAAAATGAATTTCTGCATTTCGTTTAAGCTTCTTATTCCTAAGTGCCTGTGGGGGAGGGGAGTAGCTGCCCTCAAAACGTCATATAAAATGCAACAGGATTGAAAAGGAAGACCATAGGGGTTTACACAGCAAACACATCTGACAATGGAACTAACGGAATTAAATCAATCATAATACAAATTCTCCATATATTAAATATTTAATGGAAGTGACTGCATTAGACTATCAGAGTTCTGGTGACTGAATTTCTAGTTGTGCGCATGCACACACACACACACACACACACATCATTATGTAAGGAAGATTAAGGCCCAGCCAAAGCTTTCATCTTTTCCTGAGTGCATGTGCAGCAACATACTGCGCGTTGTCATGTGTGCTGAATGTCTACAGCATCATTGATCTATAGGCTGGATTTGTAGCTTTGAGTCAAAGCACCATGATCCTGTGGGACATTGACAAAGCTTCATATTTCACTTAACATAGTACACATGCACACAGTATGCTGTCAACTAAGCATGGACAATATGGCAAAAGTATAACATCACAATATTTCAGGATATTTTTACAATGCATCACGATTTTACTTGCACCAGTAGTGACACATTTAAAATACACTGTCAAGAACAATGAATATGATTTCATACACTGCACTGTACTAAATTTAATTAAACAGGACTAATTATGCTTTCTTTGTACTAAAACATGCAGTTGTTACTGACAATATGCACAACATACTGAGAAACGCAGGTGATTAGCACATCATATAGAAGAACAGCACATCTCATAACCTCCCATCTATTTCATCTGATCTGTATTTATTAGCTGCTTTTTCCTTTAGAACAAAACCTTTTATCTACAAAATGGCAGCAATTCAGAAGAAGGGAAAAAAAAACTTTTTGTCACTTAATGTAAAATATATTTTATTATTTCTATTGTTCAATTTCTCATGGAATTCCTACACAGTGTAAAGGGTACCAAATAATGCAAATAAAATATAATCAAAAAATACATGAACAATGCACTGTGTCATCATCGACTATCGTTACTGTAGAAAACAGGAACATAGGGTCCAAAAATCTGCGAAGGAAACATAAAGGTGGTGAAATTGCAAAAGAAAAGCAAGCATAGTTGTGTTTTTCACTTTCTATTTTTATATCCTCAGAGTGCACTTGACCGACTCTCAGACAGTGGCTAAAAGCACATGTAGCATTATTTGAGAGACTGCAAGGAGGGAAGGTGGGCCAGAGGGGTTGTTCTTTAAACCTTCTATTGTGCTAGTAACTGGAGAAAGGCAGATGCTCTTGCTGAAAGACTGTGTGTTGAGTCTCTGAATGTCTTAGTAAAGAAATTAAGAAAATACAGTTATTCCTCCAGCCCTTTATGAACTGGCTATAACCACACAGCACTGCCACAGACATGATGTCTCTCCACAGACATCTAACAGATGTCTGTTGACTAGCCCATCACAATGCTGTGCGAATAATACCAGTATAGTGGGCTGTATACTGGAAATACAGAGGTATAAAATCATAACAAACTGAATTCTAATAATTCAATCAAATTTTTACTGTAATATTATATTGAGCATCATAATTTCATTTCTTCATGGCTCACCACAGAATACAATTATTCTGTAGCACTGAGCATATTTTATTTTAGAAAATGAAAATGTGAAATCATGTGGCCTGTGGTAATTTCAAAAAAACTTATTTTGAGAACCATGCCTCAACCAAGAGTTCACACACCACCTCTTCAACATTTGTGGAATTTGGGACGTTTACCAAATAACTCCTTCCTTATCACTCAGTTTTCCACACACACATTTCTTACGATTTCATAATTATTCTGTTTGATGTAGATCAATTCACTTTTAACACCTACTATCAAAATAATCTCAGTTTAGCATAATGTATATACGCTCCAGTGTGTGGCATTTACTGCCTTCATTGATTTATTAATGCATGTGTCTATTTGTCATGTGATCATTTCTGTGTGGTCATTACCATGTGACATTTTGGCATTGCGCTTATTCGTCTAGATGAGAGGTCTTCAAATCCAGACCTTGAATCCAGTTTCCAGTCCTAGATTTTGTAGGCACTGCTAAGTATGACACTACATGGCCAATCAGTTGCATTAACATACATTAACAGTTCAGTTAAATCCAGGGTGGGAAACTGGATTTGGCGTTTGAATCTGAAGACCTCTAGAATATGTTGATTGTATTCTCTGTGTTGTGTCGGGGTCTTTTTTTAAGAATACTCTGCATATGAAAACATACTTGTCAAGGATTCTGAGAGATTTTGGGGCTTTTCCTTAGTGAGCCTTCTTTCAAAGAAATAAAGCAATATTTCAGAGCAATGCTAAGCAATGGACCGCAAATGTACCTGTTCTGCTTTGCATTTTTTGTTTCACTTAGTGTTTCACATGTCTCTTCTTATGCCTGGACCACCAGACTGGTTCCGGACCTTGACCAGATGCATTAACTAAGCCCGGCTGGGCTACATTTAGCACAAAAACAAATCTCTAAAAGTGAGCATTGTATGAGCACAACATACACACACACACACACACACAGTCCTTCTCACAAACACACTCCATTCTAATACTCATATCCTAAAGCATTAGGGAAAGCAGAACAGAGCCCATTATTTCAGCCTCCTCAAACAGCGGGCTGATGGAAAGAGAGGAGGAGGATATGGATTTGGATTTCCATCATAAAGAAAAAGATGACAAAGCAAGGGAGGCTTTCTAGAGTTAAAAAAACTGCAATCAGAGAAAATCAACAACAGAAATACAAAAGACAGAAAGGGAGGGATGTAGCTGAATGGCAGGAAATGAATGAGATTTATCATATAGAGAGAACAAAAATATTAAAATCAGGCTAGAGCAGGTGGGTAAGAGAAAAACACGGAACTGAAGAAAGGGAAAGAATAAATGAAACGAAGAAACACTGAGGGAGTGTAGTACAACACCTTACAAAGGCCTTTTAGATCACTATATTGATTACACACCATTTCCTTTTTTGGATGGCCTTCTCATCCACGGCCTACTTACTCATCCTGCAGTAATCATTAATGTTTCTCTCTGATTTCCAGACACTGGTCATGTAGTCATGCCTGTCGTACTCGACTGACCGGCAGACTGTCGTGTGAACCTGAAGGTCATATTGAAAGTTATTAGCTTTGCTCTCTGAATGCCGGAGAAGTCGTGAATTTGCACAGTACTTTTTATAAAAGCTACAATTAAGTTAAAGTTTAGGGTTAGGCTATTATAAGTCATTGCTGTCCAAACAAAGTGTCCATTTTTGTCATTTTTTACTTTTCTACATAACTTGAGAGCCGCTGCTTTCACAAATGAACTAATAGAAATGCTACAAAATTTTTTTTCCTTCTCCTGTACCATTTTGGAGATACGAGGCTTTGTTCCTACAGTCGTATGTTTCAAATTACATGCTTTTTGATTTAAAGAAGATAAAGTATTCTCTACAGAAAACACACTTTTGCACAATTTAAAGCACAGTTACTGCATAAAATACGGCCCATGCACATTTTATATTTTATGTCTTATTTTTTCCCAATATTTTACAAAATAATAGAAATTGTGCAGTAAAAATTGCTGAAGAATGCCATATTTAAGTTTCTTCCCTGTGAAAGATGTTTGACCAGAGGTGTTCAAACTTTTGCAATCGACTGTATGGAAAAAATGCATGATCTACACGTCCTAACAATGTAGTTTTTCTACACTGCATGTATTCAGATCAAACAGACGTCACATCCATAAGACATAAGATCCATTTCCACACATGGACATACACAAAAGTATAGACTAAAACAGGAGCCCCTCCCAACAGGCAACCTCTTTAGCCAATTCTGGACTGTACGAGGCCTTCCACACACTAACAGAGAGAGAGACGGAGAGCCACAGGTCTAGGGAGCTTTGAGGAAATGTAAATGGCCTGGACGCCACTGCCCACACAGTGAATTACACCTCCCTAATGAAGAGTGTCCAAACACTCAGTAAGGCTTAACTCTTCACAGTGAGGCTAAGCCTATCAGACTCATTAAATGTATGCAGCCCAGCCTGCGCTTCAGACAGAGCTATAAGCGCAGAGATAGCTCAAATATTACCCAGCTCAATCATTCCCTCACTCATTCACGTGGCACAGAAGACCCTCTGTGATTAAATGAGGCTGTATGTGACTAAAGATTGTGTGTTTGCGGTGTGCATCACTGCCCTGCAGGGCGTGGGCCTTTCCTTATG
>JAILXH010236333.1:0-11232 GCA_023558415.1 Piaractus mesopotamicus | reverse complement strand
TGTGTATATATATATATATATATATATATATATACACACACACATCAACTTATTTGAAATTAGCCATTTTCAAATTTCAAAGTAAGTTTTATATGCTTCTTCTTTCTTTCTTCCACATACTTGTCCTAATGAGGTGGAAAATTAGTATAATAGCTGTGTAACTAAACTCTAAATACATGCACATGTATACACACTTTAAAAATATATATGTACATATATTTTACAATATGTGCCTAGCTATTTATGATATATGTGCACAGATGACCATATACTCTGTTCTTCAATGATCAGGGCCCCCACAGGACCACCAGAGAGCAGGCATTATTTGGGTGGTACAAGTGTATCAGACAGTTTTTAAACACCTCAGTGTCACTTCTGGACTGAGAATAGTCCACCGACCAAAAACATGCAAAAACAAACTGATGGATGACTGAAGGATGACCAACACAAGCTGGACAGCAACAGATGAGCTGTCATCTCTGACTTTACATCTATAAGGTGGGCCAACAAGGTAAGTGTGTCCAACAGAGGGGACAATGAGCGGACACAGCGTTTAAAAACTCCAGCAGCACTGCTGTGTCTGATCCACTCGTACCAGCGCAACACACACTAACATGCCACACCCACATCAGTGTCACTGCGGTGCTGAGAATGACCCACCACCCAGGTAATACCTGCTCTGTGGTGGTCCTGTGGGGGTCCTAACCATTGAAAAACAGGGTGAAAGATCTGTATTATCTGTATAATACATCAAATTCTGCGTATGCCATTATGAAGAAGTCATTCCAGACTACTCTACAAAGTTGTTCTTTGTTTTTAGCCCCAGTGATGTCTTATCAACAGCTCATTAAATCACTTTCAAAGAGAAACTACACCACTGAGATCAAAACATAAAAGCTGGGTCTGACTTTGACAGTAAATGAATAACAATGTATATGGACACAGGAAATGAATTTAGCCACAACTGAATAAAAGCGATGGAAATTATGGATACATCAGGGATTACTTTAGAAGCTAAATTACTTTATCTAGCTCTGGGACCAGCTGGTAAATTAGTGAACTAAAACTTTAAATATATCATTTACATATGAACTGTTCTAACAAAACTCTTAAACTAAACACTTAATATTCCCTCCACCGAAACCCATTTCTGTTTTGGGAGATGGAGTGTCATTATGGTATTTAAAAGCTTTTATATAGCTACATACAAAATGACATTAATAGCTATTCATACGTCTAAGATACAAATCTGTGGTTATGGTGAGTGTATTTTTATGGCTGCATCGAAAATATCTTTGGCACAAACCTCATATACGGTGCCGTGAAAAAGTATTTACCCCTCATTTGATTTCTTCTATTTTTGCTAATTTGTCACGCTTAAATCTTGCAGATCATCCAACTAATTTTAATATAAGATGAAGACAGCGTGAGTAAACACAAAGTGACGCTTTTAAACGATCATTCCATTTATTGAAGATAAAAATGTATTCAAAACCTGTATCACCCAAGTGAAAAAGTAATTGCCCTCTAAATCTAATAACTGGTTGTGTCACCCTCGGCAGTAACACCCGCAATCAAATGATTGCAATAACTTGCTATGAGTTTTTTTTACATCATTGTGGAGGAATTTTGGCCCACTCTTCTTTGCAGAACTGTTTCAATTTGGCCACACTGGAGAGTTGTCCAACATGAACTGACCGGTTAAGGTCTTGAGATGGGATTGAAGTCAGGATTTTGGCCACTCCTAAAACTTTATTTTGTTTCCTTTGAGCCATTCAGAGGTGGACTTGCTTGTGTGCTTCAGATTATTGTTCTACTCAATAACCCAAATGCGCTTGAGCTTTAGGTCACAAACTGACAGGTGCACATTCTCTTTCAGCATTTTCTGATAGAAAGCAGAATTCATGGCTCCATCAATTATGACAAGTCGTCCAGGCCCTGCACAAGCAAAGCATCCCCAGACTATGACACTACCACCACCATGTTTGACTGTTGGTATGATGTTCTTGTGGTTGGAATGCAGTGTTAGCTTTATGCCAGATGTAATATCTTCCAAAAAGTTCCACCTTTAACTCATCGGTCCACATAATATTGTCCCAAAAGTCTTAGGGGTCATCTAGATGTTTGCTGTCCCAGAGCCTTAGCAATGGATTTGTAACCCTTTCCACGCTGGTAGATTTCAATAACTTTGTTTCACATCTGTATTTAAATCTCTTTAGAACGTGGCATCATGTGCTTTTTGAGACCTTCTCGCCTGCTTCAGATTGCCAGACAGGTTCTATTTAAGCGCTGTTTAGACTCAACACATAGCTGGCAGTAAACTTGTCTAGGCTAGTGAAATTGATCCCAACAGTCAATTGACTTTGGTTAACTAGTTGGTTTAGTAGCTTAGGGGGCAATTACATATGTCCAGATATACTTAGGTCCAGATAGGGCTGAGCATTTTTCTGTCAGTTAATAAAATCATTGTTTAAAAAACAGCATGTTGTGTTTCTTTGGGTTATCCTTGTCTAATATTAAAAGGATTTTGATGATCTGAAACACTCAACTGTGACAAATATGCAAAAATAGAAGAAATTGGGAAGAGGCAAATACTTTTTCACAGCACTGTATAATTTAAAGAAGCTGTCCTGCAGAATGAAATATCCCATTAATGAGGCCTAAACAGACAGAAGCCATGCATTTTTCCACATATTTGAGAAAAAATGTGGCCTGAAAAACGTGGTAGGAGCAGCTTCTACAAAGCAGAGCCCAGTGCTTTCAGTCGCATATTAACAGAGCTCAATTTCAGCAGTGCAGTGCTGTCTGCCGCACCTCAGTATATATACTGGGCCTAATTAACCTTTATATAAGGGGTGTGTTTAATAACGAGGTTGTCATGGTTTGCGGCTAAAGGGCACCTTTATGGTCACTCTGTCCCTCGTGAATAATTTTTATGTTGTGGTCATGTTTTGTTATGACAGTGTTATAAATTCTGGCTTAAGTTTGCCTTTGGTTACAATACATTTTGCACATATTTTGTGCATTACAGGGGCCTAGCGTGGTTTTGACAAATGGGAGGGCGGTGCCGTTATTCATCACTCTAATAAAGTGGCCCATACTGGACGCTGCCTTGCCCTATTCACACTGTGTCACTAATGCTAAATTTCACTTTTTTCGTAGCACCCCTGTTGCTTTTTTGCTTCTGCTCATCCACAACCTAGGTGATGAAATGAATGTTCCTCATATCATAAGCATAATTGTCTCCATAACTGTTATTTATGCTAGTTCCTCCATGGAATGCACACACAAAAGCTACTTATATGAGCATGAGTTTATGAGCCATATCCATGAGGTGCCTCACATATATAAATCTAAATAGCCTGGGTTGTTCATGGGCACATTGTTTTACAGATGTTATGCGTTTAAAATGGCAGATGAAGCAGCAGACAAAATGGAACATGCCACAAAACCACATGATAAAACACAACTGCAAGCATGTCAACCTAGAGATAAACGGCACAAGACCAACCGAACCCCGTCACAACCAGCTAGTTCAAAAACAACATCAGAGCAGCATTCAACTAATACTACTAAATATGTGAACTCTTTAAAATAAGATAATAAAAGTCTAGCAAAATCACAGGGCAATATATATAGACCTTTATCCACAGAGCCAAAAGGTTAAATAGCCAGATTAATCAAAACACATACAGCAGTAATAAAGCAAATGTGAAAATAATATAGCATACAACTTTATAACCTCTTCAGGAACACTCACCAAAACCAGTCTTTGTCCTATTTGAACATGAATCATAAACATTATGTCTGCTGAACATTTAATATTTCAACGAGAGTTCGCTTAAATGGACTTAACATGGGCGCCTCAGCTGCATTAGCAAGCTATGTTACGTTTACCATGTTGACTAAAGCTGATGCCAGAAGATTTTGCTGATTAGCTAAAGGTAGCGCTCTAAAATCTGTTGGAGAATTGGAAATCCAAAGAGTGCTGTGACAGAGCATGAACAGAGACCGCTGCAACGGCTTTAAGCTGTTGTAAATATGATTTATATGCTGGAATACGATTTTTCAACCATCCAGTTTCACAGACATATATCAAACATAAATGTAAAGCTGCACTATGTAAGATTGTCCGAAAAAAGTCGGAAAAAGCAAACTAAAATGTGATGTGCGTGAACTGCTGTAAGTCACTCTGAAATAATTATTTAAAAGTCTATGGTGTCAGGCTGGAAATTGTGGGAGTTTTTCAGACCACTTCAAATATATTAACGTCACAGGCACAGGCTCAAAAAGAAGGTACAGTCTCACATGCAAAATCAACATTATACTGATGAAGATATGATGACAATAGTAAACAATTCACTTACATCCTCGTTCTCCAAGTTTTAGCTGAGTTCTCTTTGAGCTCTCTTTCGGTGCACTCGCAATCATCAAATTCGTCCACTCGCGGAAAGGAACCTAAGCACAACATTACAAAATGTTCTCGTGCAGTTACACATTTCCACCACAGAGGTCTCCAAATCCCCAACTTTTACATACTGAAGCTTAAAATATGCAATAGAAAAATAGTTAACTTCTTCAATATGGTTATTTCTTTCTGTTGCTTGTGGTAACTGGTGGGGCAGTGCCCCAGCACCCAAAGTGGACAAAATGTCCCCGAATGAAAATAACAAATTAATCCTAACAATACAGTGCCATAATTTCAGGGAACGGATGTATGTTAGATGAATGGAGTATAATTCATTAATATTGCAGGCCTAAAAAAATGTCAATTTTTTATCATTTAATGCACAAAACAAACAAACGAACAAAAAAAAAGATAATAAAATGCAACACTACATTTTTTAGTCGACTGACAACTAGAGTATGCAAAGCTAAGCTGTTGTCAACCTTTGTGCCTCCATATTAAACTCATATTAAGTGAAGCATAGTCTTTAATGTACACAATTAATTGGGATCGCTGAATGCCACTCTGCAGGTTAGAGAGAGCTAATCTAATCCTTGGCATCGCCGATTCTGCATTTAATTGTGTAGTAATCATGTAAATAACTTATAACTCAAATCAAAGGGGAGCACGCTCAGATAATTATCATTGTATATTATCATCATGTCTCATTTATTATATCAGCTTTGGCCTCATCTGCTTGTTGATCCAGAAGGAATCCTTTGAGTAGGGGGCTCTTGTAGCCAGCTTCTGAGTGGGCCTATTCTCTATAAGTGAGTGTTACCTCTTCTACATCTTTGTGACATAAAGAACATGTCGGCTCTGAGGTTTTTGTGGGGGAAGAACTTTAACTCAAATGTAAATGCTTCTCAGATTCCAGTGCATACATGAAAAAGCCTGGCAGGACAGGAGCTGTTCTGGCGGATGGGCTATGCTTGACATTTACTGCGGATATTAACGCTTGGCCTCTATTATGCAAGCGCACAGCGCGTTTATTCTGCTGTGGCAGACGGCAGCATCTCCTCAGGCTCTTGCTTGTTTTTCGTGTCTGTTTGCGTCCTGTGTTTCAGGTCTGGATCCGCTCTGAAAGCCCTGCAGATGAGGCTGGACAGCTCACCATAGTGTCTGACCTCTCTCAGGTAAGCACTGCCCACTGCAAGGTCATCCTGCATTGTGTTTACCTTCAACCTCTCTAAGCCAGCTGCAGGAAAACAGACCCATGTGCCGTGACGAATAAACTCTGCCATAACAAAAATGCACCGGTATAATGCTCAACTCATTACCCAAGGCTGAGTAGAACTCTGAAGAGCATGCCTCGCCGACAGTGGCAGAAACCGCAGCTGAGAATACACAGCTCCCTCCGGTTCTCCTCTAAAGGTGCCCCCGTGCCAGCTGCCCCTGATGCTGTTTGAACGGCTACAGCATATGCACTCGCTGCGTCGAGCTGGGCACGCCACAATTTTTCAATTGACTCCGCTCACCGCGAATCACTCATGTGTCAAAAGCCTCTCTGTTCAGCCCTCCCCTGAGATTGTGGGCAGGTGGCGTTCGATCCAAACCAGGTAAACCACAACAACGCACATGAACACAATGGTGAGACCAGCAGCTGAAAATCTGTTATTGTTAAAAAGGTGACATCAAATCAACACAAAGGTCAGCGGGTCCAGCTGACGAGCAGCCATATTTGCCAGAGCGTGACCGAGAAGCCATGCATGGACACGCTCTGCATCGGACGTTGTTTGGCTAATGATAGGCACTATTAGTCGTGTCATTGTTTCCGAAGCGCAGCTGGCCACTGGAATATCACTGTTGTCAGTAAAAACAAAGGCAATGATATATTCCCATTATTTCTACATTGCACATTCCAAACAGCTAAACTTGATGCGCTGCCAGGGCGGCTTTGTCCTTAATGAGCCAGATAAGCCCAACCGGTTGACGCTTGTCCATCTGAAAAATGAAACAATCCGAATCGGTGAAACAAAACCTGCCGGGTGAATGGTGTTTGAGTTTATAGAAGACATTAAATGACCTCGCAGAAGAAGCATTAATTTGAATTTTGGTTGAATTCCCGAAAAAAGAAATGCATCACATTTACTTGATTTCCACATTAAAAGGCCACACATTGCTAAAATATGGTGTTTGTGTGCTGCTGTGAGTCTGCAATAATAATAAGAAAAGTCGGAGGTGTCAGGTTGGATTTTGCTAAAGTTTTTCGGACTACGTCACATATTAACGTCACAAGCATAGGTTCAGAAAGAAGGCCTGGCTTGATGTTTAGGGTCTCAAATGCAAATGATAACAATAGTAGATAATTCACTCACATCCTCGGGAGACACATTCTTCGCCAAGTTTTGGCTGAGTGCTCTTTGAATACTATTTCAACGCGCTCACAATCATCAGATCCCTCCTCTGAGGGAGCAGCAAAGCGCAACTGATGTTACAAAATGTTCTTCTGTTTGTTGCATGCAATTACATTTTTCCACCAGAGAGGTCTCCAAATCCCCAAAACGTACATAGTGTAGCTTTAGGTAAGAGTCCTGTTATTGTAGTGATAATTTACTTCAGTGCAAGTAAAATTATAGTCAGTAAGTACTTAACTTACTTACTTTGAGCTACTTTTTGTGTATTTGCAATCACAATTTGAAAATGGTTCTGAGTTGGCTTGACTACATCATTGGAAATAACCTGTACAAACAAAACTAAAGCAAAACATGATACTACATGAGAAAAAAGGTCACAGTAAGCTCTGCTGGTGCATATTTTTAATCTCTCTGTGTACTGTGTAAGCCACAAGATTTGCATTAACTATATGCATTGCATGATCAGATGATTATATTCTAAGGCTTCCTAGTTTGTTTGTAAATGTTAGCTTACAATTAGTTAAATTAGCTAGCACTGACAATAAGGCATATAAGCAAGAGCTTTTAAGTTTAATAAGCAGCTATTGTACTTGTCATTATGGAACAACAGGTAAGAAGAAAATAGAAAAAGAAAAGAGTGCAAAATGTCTGAAGATGACAAACAATGCCTCTCATGTGTGCTGGTATCCTCACTCCAGCTCCCATAAACTTGATGTCACATCAGAGCTGAACTGTAGTTTTTGAGCAGGGCACTGTTGAGCTTTGATTGGTGCTCAAAACAGAATCTTTTAAGTTTTGCCAGGTTTTCTTCTAAATGGTTTGCAACCTGAAACTAACATTGTTGAACTGAAAGTTCCAAATGTCTTCCATTTTAAATGAATGTAAAAGTAAAAGTACTATGATTTAATTCTACTCAAAAAAAAAGCACCCTTTTAGGCAAAAAATTTACTCAAATACATGTAATTAATTACTTTCCTTCTCTGATCATGAGAAATAATAATGCCCTGACTTACCTAGTGTAGCTTTAAGTAAGAGTCCTGTTATTGTAGTGATAATTTACTTCAGTAAAATTATAGTTATCATGAAAAATGAAAATGGCCAGACTTTTTTGGAAATAAGAGTTTGATGTAGTACGTGAACATGGTTAAAGATTTTAAAATACATCATTCACTCTCCAGTCCATACAGTCTACATATGGAAACTAAACTGCGGAAACAGTCAATTCTGAATTCACTGTTTTTGTGATGTCACAAACACCAACATGTTTACATACATCCGCTTATTCAGCAGTTTAGCCCCACCAATTCACACTGAAGTTATAGAGTGTTTCAGCCTCGGGCGCTTTTGAATGAGGCACAGTACAGGGCAGCTAATCAGAACAGAGATCATTTACATATATCAGTCTTACAGGCACAGTAACCAAAATAGCTGGTTTTATTCTAAGGGATAAAGAGAAAAGTTGGAAAATAGTCACATGAAAATGAATCATGCTTTTTTTTTCAGTATGTAAAATCATAGAATATCTTTAGTAGAGGGAAAAAATATTGGGGAACATATAACAAGGGAAAAATATAATGCAAGACAAATGTAGAATATGGCATTTTAGTAAAATATATTACATCATCACAATTGCTGCCAAAAGAAAATAAACTGAAAGACAAAATTGATGTGATATATTTTATTCATGTGGAAATGAATCAAGTAAATTCAAAGCATTTTCTTTTTGCAACGGAGCCTCTGTCAGAACAGATCATGTTTACACCAGCATTCTTTGAGCAACACTTGAATGTTAAGGCCGGCTCAGCTTGTTTATTGCCATGTTTATATCAAAAGAGACGGTGCTTCATTAAGCTTGATCAAAATTACGATCAGCGATGACTACAAATCAGAAGAAGATCCACGGAACAGAAAGTTATGTTAGGCTTTTCTTTCACGGGACTATAACTCGCCTGTTATAGAACAAAGCCGTTATCAGTTTGTGTTCAGCTGAGGATAAGATGAACATCTGTTACACACTATAACAGCTCTAAGTGCTTGGAATGCTTGTAGCAGGGTGCTCAGTGTGGATGGCTGTTATGAAGAATGAATCTGCTCAGCGCAACATGGACTCTGGGTGATTTAATTGGGAAGTGTTGAAAGGCTCTCTCGGGAGGCAGTCTCCGCACTTCAGACGCGTCAGTAGGAAATGCTCTGCTGATTAGGCCAGCATTTGATCGGTGTAAACAGAGCTCATCCTCTGCAGCTCCTTCTCCCACCGTAATGAAACTCTACTCTCAGCTTTGGCCTCCAAAACGTCAGCGAGAGAAGCCCCCCCCCCATCTCTTTGGCGATCCGTAAGTCGTCGCTCGCCACAGCCTGCAAGTTCAGTGGGGTCGGAATTAAAGCTCTGCTTCTGTTGCGCTTTCTCCAGCAGAGAAGGAGTGAGATGAAGGTTAATAAGAAGGTGAGCAGAAGTCTTCAACGATGAAGAGTTGTGAAGCTGTGTGAAATGAACCTTGGACCTTTGCACTCTTTCAACCTGTGCTCCACCAGATCTGTGTTGGACAGCTTAATGGTGAAACTTGACAACAGGTATTTTTTTTACCCTACGACACACACCGTGCTAAATCAGAAACCATTACAATTACACTGATATCCAATAAAAGAAAGAAAAGCAGAAAATAAACTTCAATTAGAGAACAAGCAGTGACCTTAGAAGGAAATATTCTATAGAAATAGCTTTCTGTTTTTGTGCTGTCTCAGATATGCTAACGTTGTGGTTGCGCTACAGAACTTTTTTCTTTTTACAGAAATTTTACGGAACATATATTGGGGCTTTAGTAAGCTCTTGTTTTTTTGTTCAGTTAAGCCCAATTACACACTCTAAATGGTTTATTCACTATGCATTAAATGTTATTAACTATGTTCTCTATTATTACATTACTGGAGATATGTTATACGAAAATCACTAATAAATACATTATTAGTAAAAATGCACTGTAAGCACTTTGTTAACACCTTGTTATGCAAATCTTTGGGTATGAATGATTACCTAAATTCATATCCTATTAGTGCATAATTACCACCATTTAATTTCTACAGGTTCTAGATAATGCCAGGTCTATAGCTTTGTTTGAGTTTATTACTAATAAAAGTTCATAAGATTTTAATAAGTCACTAGTCCTTCAAAACGTGTTCCATAGTCTAAAATTAGTTGAAAAGCACTAAACAAGTTTTCGGTAAGTCAGTTTTCTGTATTATCCTAATAAGATTGTGGCCTGCTGGTAGCCAAAAAAGGGGAAATATACCCAATTTGTGGTGTCAACTAAATTATTGAAAATTTATTTGGTGTTTCTGAGCTAATTAGTGATGAATAAAACTACACTTTAGAATATGGAACATACTAGGGGTGGGCGATATGGCAATACTGAATTGAAAATTATGTGTCGATGCGCTTTTCTGAGCATATCGTGGATATCATCAGTGACTACCTGCACGTTTCTTTACAAAGAAACATAATTAGGCCTGTTTAATTGGATTTAGAACAGTGCAGTTTGTGAAACATTGAATAAAAATAATTGTAGTTATTATTATTATTATTATTATTATTATAGTTTTGCTTCAGATCAGGGTTAGTTTGAAACCAGGATGAGGGCTAGGATTAGATATTAGGTTGAGATTAAGGGGAGGGTTAGGTTGAGGATCTGAATCAGGTTACGGTTAGGTTAAGGACCTAAATGTCTTAATGAGGATTAGGGTTAGGTGTTCAGTGAGGTTAAGGTTTGAGCACATGTTCCCCTCTTTTATTAAGATCATTTTTGTGGGGTAGCAGGATGGTTTGCAAAAAAGTACATAGCTTATATTACTGATATTGATATTTTCCAGTAAATCTCACTGCAACATCAGAAGCATGTAGGTTGCAAGTGTGAAATGGCTTTATCTGGGGAAATCCAACTCTCATTGTCACAACAGGCAGGCAACATCAGAGGCAACATCAGAGGCAGACCCATATTCAAAAAACAGGAAAACAAGGCAGGGGCCAAAAGAAGAAACTACAGAAAACACAGCTCAGTGGAAACATGGCAGAGATTCCCCATACAGGCAAGAAACACACAGGGCTATATGAAGGAGTCTTAATTAGTCCAGAGGATGATCTGCAGGTGTGTGTAATGGAGGAGTGGGTGGAGCCGGAAAAGTAATCAAAAGCACATGGCCTAGTCAGGTGCACTATGCAGAGGCACATGTGGGGGGTGGGGTGGTATTTGTGACACTCACACACCAGCACATTGTATTTTCATTGCAAGCTTAAACACAGGGTAAAGTGGCAATGCACCATGAGCTGTGCCAAAAAGAATCTCTGTCAGTATATCGCAGTACTATATATATATATATATATATATATATATATATATATATATATGTATATATATATATATATATATATATATA
>JAILXH010236230.1:2589-13635 GCA_023558415.1 Piaractus mesopotamicus | reverse complement strand
AAAAAAAAATCATGATTTATAGGGTACACTATTAATTAAATTTCAACTTTTAAAAATAACACTTACATTATTTTTTCAGTGTTCTTTTTATCTTTTAGATTTCTTGAAATGGAATGATTTAGATTTATCATGAGTTTCATTTTTAAATTAAACATAACCTTAAAATTGCTGTCTCACATTTTCATATCAGTTCCAAAACACAGAGTTTTAGTCCATAAGCGGAGCCATATTTTACCACACCCCCTCATTTTAGAGCAGGAAGTGAGACTCTATAGCCACATGGTGAGCAGTTATATCCCATTTTTTTAAGTAAATGTGTCCCAAAGTCTAAAAAACAGTGTGCAATGTTAAGATCTGTCACTACAGAAACACAAATGTTCTGCAATTAAGTACGCTTTGTTTTTTTTTTCAAGAAAAATATTCTGATTTTATTTGTGTTTAAGCTGTGTTTGCTAGTCATGTAGGGCCAGCATTTTTGAGTTATGCTTAAAATTAGCTAAAACTGACACTATAATAACAGTCACTACCAAAGCATTTGGTCAAGTTTTGCTGATGTTATTATTATATTGGTAATGACAAATATTTATTTAGACAAAATAAACTTAATTAAGGTATAGGGTCACTCAAAGCAAAAGGTCTAAAGCCGAAGTCAGTTAAAAGTCTGAAATGGCATTTGATTCATATACCTTATTATGAGCACTCTCTGCAATTCTTGAGGGTAAGAAATAAACAATAAAAAAAAGGCACTCACCTTACGTCCATCAGTTCCATCTCTTCCTGAATGTCCTTTGTCTCCCTGGAAGAAACAAGTACAAACATTATAGCATAGGCCAAATGTCTGGAGGTAGAACAAAATGACAGACAACTACTTCTAATGAGTGACTGTAGTCTTACCTTGAAGCCCTTGTGGCCTCTCTCTCCCTGCAAGAAGGAAAAAGCCAGATTAAAGACTTCTCCCACTCAATCAACATGTAGCTTTTGGAATAAATTCAACCAATTAAAATGAATTGCATTTTCTCTGCTGTAATTTGGCTGTTTTACCTTTTCACCTCTTTCTCCTTGGTCTCCCTGGAGAAAAAAACAAAGAAAAAGTAGAAAACAGTTAAGATACCATTTCAGTGAGAGATCTTTTTTTCCAGTCCAAAATAGAAGGAAATGTAAATATTTCTCAGTTAACTATAAAGACAAACCTTCATGCCTTGGTAACCAACGGGTCCAGGATCACCAGGGTTTCCCTATTAGGAAGAAATAGATAATAATAACAACAACAATAACAACAACAATAATTATAGAGTTGTAAATGAGATTCTACAAAATACTAACAATAAAGGGAAAATACAGTCAGAGCCAAGTTCAAAAATTGTGTACACTGAGATGACCTTAGCTGTAGAATGTAATATAACATGGGGATTAATGGTTGCTTTGGGAACCGTTTCAATTACTCCTAAGATTAATCTTACAATATTCTTTGCGCATGTACAGCATTTTTGGATATCTCAGTCCTGTTTGACACTGTGCTCTTAACCTGCACTTCCATTCCTGGCAAGCACTCACCAACAACACTCTTTGAGTGAGAAATACACCGAGGTTCAGGCTGCATTCTAATCCTGAAGCTGGCCATGGTAGCAGCTCTGTTCATCTCCAATTTTCACCCTGTCGGGCTACTGAGGACTGTACCCTGCTGCCCATTTATAATAACTTTGTACTGTAAATGATGTTGTGTCTACACATTTATAAACATCTGATTCAAAATAATGGAATTGCTGGCTTGCTATATATACACTGCTTAATGGAGTCTCTGGATCTATTCCATAACTGTGTCAGCCTATTGTGTGTGTCAGTAACTACAAATTAATGAGGTAAGTGAATGTGTGTAATGTCTGAAACTGAACACGTCAGTCTTACAGCTGTGGAAGGTAAAAAGGTGTTGGTCCTGTGAGCCTTCCATTTAGTTGTTTCAGAGTTTCTAGATTACATACCAATATTGAGAGCCAGGAGCTTTTAACAACTACTGACAGAATGACTACTAGAAATCTACAGCACCAGAAAGAAGAATCACACTACAAGGAAACACGACATAAAATATTAAAAATATTTTTGAGATAGTAAAATGCTATTTAGAACGCTATATTAAACATCCAGTAAAAAAATCGCTTATCAGATCTCTCTGAGAACTGCCTGGGTGTGGTCCTAATATTCTGATGAGCACCCATGAGTGACATCCCTCTGTCCCAGCCAGCTAGGTCAGAACCAAACACAAAAGTGTGAGCAGGGATAAATGAGTGAAATGGGCCCTACATAAGCAAGTTGTGATGCAGAGTTCCCTTTTGTCCATGACTCACTAAAAAAGATAATCTGGCTTTTATATGGTGACGTCTTAAAGAAGGTAAGGTTGTTATTCACTTTACTGCTGGATGTGCATCCAGGGAATGCTGGCGTGGAGGAATGGACGAGCGAAGTAAGAGATGAACAACAGGCAAACTGATGAGCGAGCCTGCTAGCTCAGTGATGCTTGCTAGGTTAGCTTTCACTCGACTGCCGTGGAACATAGTTTTGTTAAAGCTGTGTAGGCGGGACAACCCACATCAGCCTTGTGATTGGTGAGGGGACTGCTTACGCAAGCACCACCCAAGATAAGGACTGCCCAGTTTACATCGAAAGAGGAGAATTTAGGCAAAATACATCAGACACTGTAAAGTTATTCACAGAACATACTTTGTACGTGCATATTGTGTGCACACAACATCAAGATTAACCTACTTAGAAAGAAAATACAGATTTAGGTTCCCTGGAGGTTTAAAAGATTTATGAGCATAAACTCAAAAAGTCATAATACACTGAACTGGCATCACTACTATTAAAAAAAAGATCATATCTATCTATCTATGCAATCTGGCCTGTGTAAAGTTTGTATATGCTGAATGTCTTGTGAAAATATATTGTAGCTACAAGAAGTATAAACAGTGTGCTACAGGAATGCAATATGGTTTGTGTCATCTATATGCTAGTTCCTTATGGAAAACTGTATGTATACTCACCACAGGCCCAGTGTCTCCCTTCTCTCCTGGCATTCCTGGTCTTCCAGTTTCCCCCTATAAAGAGATAAAGGAAAGGAAGCAACTGTTTACACAGCGGTACTGAACTATGCTCCATATGATGCATGTTACTTGTCCAAAGCTGCAGTGAAAAAAGTGAATTTCTTGTTACACAGATGGAGAACAAATGAGTAAGATCAAGACAGGATGTATGCAAAGATGGCCAGAAGGAAAGAAAAACTGTGGAAAATGTTTTCATCTATATGCAGTCAATACTTACTCTACTCCCTGAAGCTCCAAAGGGTCCGATCGGCCCTCCAGGGGCCTGTCAAAACATCACATGAAACAATTAGATAACAATCGACACTGTGCGTTAAGATGAATCACGTCTGTGCTTTGGACCACTTATGGCGTGCAATGAGGATACTCACAGTGCAGTCAAAGGAGCAGCACTGCAAAGAAAAAGATGTGGAAATAGTTAAGACTATAAATATGGTTATTGCACAAAAGGCTAATATGTTACATATCTGGATTATCATGAAAAAAATCAGGATAACAAACATACCACATCCTTGGTTTCATTGGTCTGGAATAGATAAAAGAGAAAACAAGAGCAATTAGGGTCAGCAAAATCAAAATAGCAATGAATCTGAAGCTCTTGCTACCTGTAATGCATAACTAAATGATTAAACCCTACACATTTGGTAACCCTAATACATTTGGTAACTTCTATGAAACTGATAATAATTAATGCAGTTATGGAGTGGATTCTTCCAAGGTTAAACCAGCCTGTGATGTATAATCATGTCATAAAGACATAAGGAGTATTCCCACAGACTTGAGTAGCCATTAAAACTCAGAGGGACCTGGTGACAATGTCTGTAGGTGGACTCACTATCATGTTGATGATGGTGTGAATCGTGTTCAACTGTGTGGAGCGGGTGTTGTCTGCAGCCGTGAAGTTCTGTCTGTATCTCGCATCTGTAGCGATGACTGACAGTCTGGTGTCCTGAGGGGGAAATCAGGTGTGAGAAAAGACAGCTAGAAGTCATAATTACCCTTATTCTTATGACTCTATGTTGAGTTCACTCTCATTTCATACCTGTAAAGAGACACGTATCACTAAATAGAAAACTGAATTTTCCTTGTTCTTTTGAAACAAAAGAGTTTGCTGTACAAGCTAAACATTGTGAAAGGTTGCAAATGTACTTTTCACTCCCCAGCTGACATAGTCCACATATGAAAACTTTGCTGCAAAAACAGCTTGTTCTGAATTGATCATGTTTGTGATGTCACAACTATGAAGATATTTACTAGGGCTGTAACAATTTATTTGCTTTCTTGATGCACTGTTTATCATGGCAACTGCACCAATGATAAAAGGAAAAATCTATTTTTTAATACTACAATTGTGATTTGATATTTAAACATTTAAAAAGCCTTACTGTGAGTTAATGACTCACAAGCGTTCACAATCAAATGACGGACACAAATGTCAGAAGAAGCACAGAATGAGACATTTACAAACCACTGCTCAGGCACTGTTTTGGTTTTAATTTTAGCAGACTCACTGTTATACTTGTTATACTGAACTTGAACTCACTGAGCAACTAAACTAAGGACTGCAGAGATGCTCCACAGCCTCCCTAAAATATTTCTTGAATGCTACTTTGAAAACTGCTATGTGCTAGATCATTTTAATCAGCTAATATTATTGGGAAAAATTATTTTTTTCTATGCCATCTCTGACTTGTTTATGTCAGTGTTAGTCAACATTTAGATTTATTTGGCACACACACACACACACACACCTATTTCATACTGTAACAATAGCCTATGTCTAGATAATTGAGCCTATTTAGAGCACATTCCTTTAGAATCACTATTGTTGTAATAAACATTACTGAAGTAATTTGACTGATTCAGTTTTCCTGAGATATATTACAGGATGTCTTCATTCCTAATTCATGCTATTTACATTTTTGAATCAAATCGAATTAGTCAACCCGTAGATTTGAAACTCTAACATTTACCTACGCTGACACATTCAGCATTTTAGCATGATTTTGATTACAGTGATGTGAAAAGGAGTGCTATCCCAGCAGTCAGTTTGTAGAGTAGCATGGACAATATGGGGAAAAACGATTAAATGTTATACTGTTCATGGCTATTGGGAAGGAAATGTGTCATTACAGCCCTCAATATTTTTATTCCCAAATGTCGAAAAGGAGCATTTGGAAATATGTAATTTCCCTGAGGATTTAAGTCTGAACATTGTTACAGTTTAAAGTTTGCTCCGTACATTTCAGCCTGGATGTGGTATGCCTCATTTCACTTACCAAAAAAAAAAAAAAAAAGGGCAAGCCCCTCAAAAATCAAGTAATTTAGTCAAAGTCTCAAAGGTAATTAAGAAACTAACCTAAACTTAAAAAAACTTGTTCCTAACATGTATCTCATAATAAAGGTATTACATTACGATCATGCCTCTACAAATATCTATGAGCTACATTAAAAGTGAGCAGTAGAGCTGTTTATTAAGGGTAATTGGTAATGCAACAAACAAGCCCTTTTTATTTAAATGCATTTAAAATGAGCACATTTTAGAGGATTCAAAACTACTTGTAACCTATGATGTTAGACATTTTGGCATGAACATCAGAAATGCACAAATATACAGGATTATGATTAACTACACGCTCAAATTGTACAACATTATTTTCAATCTCTGCTACTGTTTATTTTCTTATTTATTTATAGGTTTATGTTAGCTTGTGTTCTGGGTCTAATTACATTCTTTTATTTTATATATGATCTGTTTCTCTCTCAAGTGGTGTGTGAGATTAAATATAAAATATTCAATTATATTTTAGCTGTGTAACTGCATTAACTGCATGATCGCATTACTATCAATGTCCCTGCCACTTTACCTTCAACAGTCAGCTCAACCAGCCGGTAGATGATGTTCATAATTTTTGATTAATTTGGCTAATTTGAAAAAAGGAATCTGAAAAATGAAATGTTGTTCAGTGTGATCCAAGTAGTTATATATATTTGTACAAGTATTCCACTGTGTTCAAATTAAATGGTTAAATGCACAGTAAAACTGCCTGTTAAATTTTAGGGGATTAAGAGAAGATGGAAAATAGTCATGCTGAAATGACTGAATACTTTTTGAAAGACTGCCTGGTTTTGGTTATTTCACAAATGTTACAGGTGGACTTTGAAGAAAATTGTAGAATATGGGTCCTTTAATACTCATCTACTTCAGGCAGCTATAGACACATGTCTTTGAACAGCAGATACAGAATTTTGCAAAAAAATGAGAGACCAGGATGTCATTTTAAAAGTTCTCACACTGCAATTAAGAAATTATGCTTTGAATTAAATCGATCCAAATGTGCATGTTATTTCCACATTCAGGTTTAGATTTAAGATGTTTACTGTCTATCATTGTCTATGATGTCTATCATAATAAAAATCTGTGTTTGACATGTTGACATGAAGAAGTGAGCAAGAGCATCTTGGGCATAATTGCTATTAACACATAAAATATACTCAGAAAATAAAGTTGCATGTATGTATATGGAAGGCTGTGCATGTAAGGTAGCACAATTGCATATAATGTGTTTGCATAAAATAAGCTTTGTCCACAAATGCTCACATTTTTACTGATTTATGATATTAGCCACTGGTATGACTGGAATAACTTGAAACATTTTGTTTTGGTCAAAGGCAGTTTACAGTAGCGGCCTAATAGTGGCAGCTGAAAAGAGCAATGAAGAGAATGCGTAGGATCATGTATTACGGCAGTAGCTTTCCTCTTGACTGACCAGGTGCACAGTTCTGACTGAAATGAGTTTGAGTTGCACCAGTTATTTTTGCTTGCCTGACTAATAAGTCATGATAACTTGGTCTTGCTCTTGCACCAGCAGGTGATGTTACAAATCAGCACTAATTTTAGGGATTAACAGACAGATCTTGATATTAAAGCTTCTGATCTTCCTTAATAGATTTAGTGAGTCACTGCTCAAATTTTCTATTAATAATCTCATCATTACTGCCAAAATTGTGTTTATGCAATATATTTTATTATATATTTTATTAATGTGGACATACTGCACGCATTTGAATCAAGTAAATATAATGCATCACTTTTTTAGAGTAGAGATGGCTTACAGTTGCAGGCAAAAGTCTGAATACTCCTGATCAAATGACATTTGACAGGAGAGAAAATTTAAATACGGCATTTTTCCACAAATTTTAGTGTACAAAGTCTATTTTTTTATTTTACTTTTATTTTTAAGTTTTTTTTTCCCTATATGCTAAACTCGAAAAATAAAGAGTAATTGTCCACTGTATGTGTGATCGTCCACTACATGTGTGTCCTCTGTAGAGAAGAAAATCAACAAAACATGTCATCTGACCAGGGAGCACAAACTTTTGCATACAACTGCACATTATAAAGACTTCAAATTATGGAATATTTAGAGGGCCATTCATGTTTTCATTGTGGGGTGCGATTGTTCTCTGGGTATAGTACCTCCTGGTCAGGGGTAATGGCTACAGCAAACACTTTGACGCCATGTTGTCGGGCCTCATTTGCTGCCTCCTGTATCCCTCCACAGGGTTCTTTGTAACCTGTGACAGGATGACCATCTGTCACGACCACGATGTATTTATTCTCATGATAATGGGAGCCTCTGAAAACAAACACAATACATGGACAAAATTAGAGTTGCGTATTCATAACCATTTAGAAAGTACAAAACAGTGGAGAGTTCTAGCTCTTGATGGCACTCTTCCAATTATCTAGCACAGTAAGCAGTGCTGTACAAAACTTCAATGAAGGTCAAATGTGTGCTCCTTTAACCTTTGCGAGACCCTATCTTTTGTCTCTATGTGTCAAACAAATCTAAAATCCATGCCTGTAACCATGTTTGCATTTGCATTAGACTACGACTCTACACGTCGACAAAAGACTGAGAGAGATGCTGACTGACTCTGGAATGTGTTTCTACTTACGCTCTGAGCACCTCAGCGATTCCCTCCTTGATGGCACAGTCAGTGTAAGTTCCCTTGCCGATGTATGTGATGCCATCTATGGCTGTTTTAAGGTCGGAGCGTTTCGTGTTCAGGTCCACCAGGCCTTTAATCAGCTGTATCTCGTCACTGTAGTGCAAAGCTCCAGAGTTCCATGTCACATATCGATCACACGCCTGGCGCCTAGCAACCAGGAGAAACACATGTTGAACACACAACACAATCACAATCAAAACAGTGTCAGGACAAAAATAAATTTTCATACGCTTGACAAGTTTCATTAAAATGAAGACCTAGTTCAGGTAGAATTTAACACAGAATATGATTACAGTACAAAACATTCACTGCAGTGAAGCTCTATTTAGGGCAAGTTCATCTGTATCACATACATTTCTTTCAGCTCATCGATGAAAGTCTTAGTGAAGGTCTTGAGCTGGTTGATGTAGAACTCTGGTGGTTTGGCTCTGAGGGCCACACTCTCAGATGTGTCCAGCACGAAGAAAAGGTCCACAGGGCATTCTACAGTGGAAGATACGTTCAGTCAGAATCAGCAACAAGACAAATGCACTCACAAATTCATAATCCTCAAGACTTGATTAGGAATTTTTAAAACTGGGGAATAAATTGGGAAATTTAAAAGCTAATCCTTTGTTGGAGGGCAACACTAACCACAAATGGGGGGCTAGAGGCAAATGTATACATCTGTGCCATTCTCTTTAAAAACATCTGTACATCTGCTTGTATAAACCCCATTCTCCAGAATGAACTAGGCCTTCATCCACCATCTTGGCCTACCTGGTAATGGGCGTGTGTCATGTGACCAGGTCACATGACTCCCAGGTACAGTAAAACGCTAGAGCAATTTTCATTAGAATTGTCAGCTGCAATGGTGACACATTTCCACATTTTTCCAATTATTTTCATTATCTTATGCAAACTTCATTAGTTAAATACTTAATTCAATGCCTTTTTGAAGTCAATCAGAGGCCTGTTAGGCCTGATCCCAGACCTAACTTCTCTTGACCTAATGGACAAACACTGATATTGCCCTGAATACACACACACCCCATATACAGTCAAGAATACCACTTGTTATCAGTGATCCTCAATGCACTGCTGGCAGGTTTTATAACACACTCTACCGGGCTCTCTGTTAAACTTGAACATTTCTTAAACCAAGCAAAATTTTAAATTTTCATTTTCCTTGCATTTATCAGTTCAGAAAGCAGAAAGCTGACTGAAGCACATCAGCATCCTAGAGTGGGAGCTGGGCAGTAGGCACTCTCCAGCGCCTCACCCTCCCACACCCGGTGAGCAGTCCCAGCCCTGCGCTGCGATTCTGAACATTTTAGGGCTTTCTCTGCTCTAAAACCCCACAGCCAGTTAATGAAGGACTCGAGAATTATTAAATGAGCTTCGTCAGGTGTGCTAGAGATGCTGGAGTGTATAATGTGCAGTACATGGAACTGAGAACATAGTTTAGAACATTCCCAACACAACCTGTGACAAACCACACGAGTCGCCTAAATCAGTGCGACAACGTCGCGACATTAAAATGACCCTGAGCACTGCTCCACATCAGTCTGTACCTCACATCAACACTTTTCCACGAAACTTCAAGCGCAAAAGCGCATAGAAATTCGCCAATAAAACCGAAAAAACAGCTCCCAAAACTTTCAAACTTCCCAAAATTCAGCACTAAGCAAAAAAAGCAAAGAGAAAAGAAGAGCTCCTTACCTCTGAACACGGCCTTGAACTCATCCTGAGCTAGCAGCCCTGGCCCCAGCGAGCTGAGGCAAAGAGCCGTTAGAAGAAGTCCTCTCAGCGCCATGCTCCTGCGCGCTGCCTTCGCACGTTAACCGTGCAAATTCGGCGATGGAAGAGAAGGAAACGGGAATGTGGAACAACAGGGAGCATAAAAGAAAATGAACTTTAGATACTTTTAATCCCCCCTACCCTCAGCACTAGCGGACAGTGTGAGGGAAGACGCGTCCCCTCAAAGAGGAGTTGGTTCTTTTCCCACCCGTATTCAGGCATGCCCCGCCTCCTGGGCTAAGATTGATTAGTGGTCTCCCTCCAGCTGGAGCAGGATTGGCCAGTAGGGGTTTACTTCTTGCGGTAGGATAGGCTAGTAATATTTCACTACCCGTGCTGGGATTGGCTAGTAGTGTCTCAGCTCCTGCGCTCGGATTAGTAGGTATTTCTGGTAGCCAATCCAAGTGCAGATAGCGGGAGGCTATTAACCAATCTTAGAACAAGGGGAGGGCTTTGTCGGAATATGGGTGGGAAAAGAAATGCGCGGTGTAGGTGAAACGCCTTAAAGCAACTTTGTTTCGCTTTTTAAAAATTTGTACTCGACCAATTTCTAGGTTTCAAGAAACGCAGAAATTTATGCAAAAAGTACGTTTCAAATATTTTACATTTTGTCCTCAATAACGAATGGACGGTATTTTTCCTGCATCATCCAAACCTGTGACATTTTAAGAAAATATGCTTTCCATGTAAATCACTGAACTTAATTCCCCTTTGATTGCGAATCGATGTGATGTGTTTTGGCACCATTACAACAGTGTTCAGTGGCCTGGGGAAAGTGAATAACTCATAGTGCGCATAAAAGCAGGAACACAGGCCAGCTCCCCTCCTGCACCTCCAAACAAATCAGAACCAAGCTACTGAACGGCTCAGTACATCATTTATACTGTGTCTGCATTTAGTTTATGTGAACTACTGAGTATATTCATCACTATGTTCTGTCCTCCCTCCTTTATGAGTTATGTAATAAACCCTCACCAAAAGTGCCAAAGCAGATTCAATGTGCGTGAGAGGTGCTGGTGAACGTGATAGTGACTCCGATGCACAGTAGGACTGTGAAAGACGTGGGTCAATGCATGCACAAAGATATCAGCCATCATGGGACGAGGGTTTGAGAGTTTATAAAAGGATGGGTGTGGGAGAGCTGAGAAACTGAACT
>JAILXH010236228.1:4399-15137 GCA_023558415.1 Piaractus mesopotamicus | reverse complement strand
AACCCAAGAAAGTAGATGTTAAATCTTGGTTGACTGATGCTTTTGGAGGCTGTTTAAACTATACAGATTGGGATGTTTTTAAAACTGCATGTGAATCGTTTGATGAATATGTTGAGACTGTAATTGCCTATATTAACTTTTGTGAAGAACTGTGTATACCACGTAAAAGTGTGACCTTATACAGCAATACAAAATCATGGTTTTCTAAAGAGCTAAAAATATTTCATCTAAAAAAGAATTTTGCGTATGAAAGTGGTAACTTGGATCATTATAAGGCAGCAAAGTATGAAGAAAAGCAAAGACAAACTATACAAAGCGTTTGGAGCAAAAGGTGAAAATTAATGATGCTAGATCAGTTTGGGAAAGTCTAAGGCTGATGATCAATTATAAAGCACAGTCTCTGTCCGTATCAGACAATGTGGACTAAATCTGTTTTATGCATGATTTGAACAATTGTTTTATCCACTTTTGATTGTGCCTAGCCATGGGCTCCTTTGTCATTACTGAGGATGAAGTTAGATCTGTTTTTAATATACAAACCCCAAAGAAAGCACCTGGATTAGATAAGCTTTGCCCTGAGTATTTACAGACATATTTAACATCTCTCTGAGCCGGTATGTTGTGCTACGTTTTAAAGAATCAATTATCGTCCCTGTGCCTGAAGTTACTAAGCCACCTCACTGAATGACTTCAGACCATTCAGCAGACCATACTTTGCTACGAAGGCATTTCAGCATATTATCACATACAGCTTCAGTATTCGATTCATATTAGTTCGCTTATCAAGCCTATCGATCAGCTGATGTTGCCATTAAACTAGCTCTTTATCGCATTTTTAAGACATTTAGACCTTGCTAACATTTATGTACATGTTTCACAGATTTCAGCTCTTTCACCAAGCTCTTTCAAAAGTTAATGGATTTCAACATTAATCTAGCTGTATGTCATTGTTTTTTGGCCTTTTTAAATGGAAGGAAACAGTCTGTTAAAATCAATAATTATCATCACAGTGTTTGTTAGTACAGGGGTGCCTCAGGGCTCTATACTGTCTCCGTGGCTTTTTTCTCTCTATACTAATGTATAATGTATAACTAAAATACTACTACCTCACAATGAATCTGTCAAAATTGTGAAATATGCAGACGTGCCACCATAATAGGCCATATCACAGATAAGTGATAAGTAGTAATAACTAGTTATCAGCAGGGGGTGAATCGATCAGTGACAAAGTGTACTAACAATGACCCCCAGCTTTATACATCAAAAACATGGAAATCATTTTGGATTATGGGAAGAAACAGAAAGTAAAAACTCCAGTGCAGGTTTTGGAACAGTTTGTTGTAAAATCTTTCAAATTATTGGGAATTCACATTAGCGATACTTTGAAGTGGAGCATTAATTCTGATTATCAAAAACTTCCAACAAAGGCTGCTTTTTTTTGAGACTTTGAGAAAAAGTACAAAGTAAGAAGAGATCTATTGGTTAAATTTTATTCGGCCATTATCGAGAGTGTTCTTACATCATCTATTACAGTGCAGAAATATAGATATTCAAACTCGCAATAATTGCATGGTATTGCTTGTTAAGCTTCAAAGAAAAATTGGAATATTGCTTTGTTAAGTTGATTCTGTTTATACTTAAAACCCTTAAGCAAGAAAAGAGAATAATTACAGATTCCACTCATCCAGCGTTCCATCTTTTCCAAACCACTTGGAACCACCTGGGAGATGCTATGGATCTTTAAAAAAATAAGACAGTACCCTTTAAGAAGAGCTTTTTTCCTATCACTATAATGTTAATAAACTCTCCTGAGTGGTGTATATTACAGTCTGCCTGTAATATTTCCAGCTTTTTTAAGAATGCACAGATTAAATTACTGTGTAATTTTCCATGATTCTCCTACAATAAATGTTGTATATTGTCTATTGTTTTGTATATTGCTTACTGTATATGTATTATATTGTATGTTTATGTGTACTGTGCTACAACAGAGTTGATTTACATCTTGATGCACCGGACACAATTAACACCAACAAGTCGTGTGGCAATAAAAGAAATCAATCAATTAACAACAAAAAGCTTTATGAATATGCCGTGTGATGCCTGAGACATTGTTTTATGATACTTTTTTCAGATTTATCACTATTTTGACATTATCAACTTTACATATAAATACCCAGTAGACATGTGTGGTTAACTGGTCTTTCTGGATATTAAAAAAAATGGCAATATCTACATTGTAGACACTGTAGACTCCTGGTTCTATCACCACCACTGTAAAGACTGTATACATCTGAGTGGGTTTCTCTACAAAGCATCATTTCACATTGAAACACTCTACTTTGTTTACTGCAAGTGTTTTCAAACAATGAAACAAAGAAAATATCTCTTAACAAATCTCACATCAAGAATATGACTCTTCAGCATAGTCACTGTTGGCTCTGGAGATGAGAGCTCTGACTATAAAACTGAGAAGGATGAGATAATATAAACCTTTAACTCATTAATGCCAGTGCAAAAACTTGGCTGTTTCTGCCTTTTATTCTGAATGCTCACGCAGAAATAATCACAGTGCATCCAACAATAAAGGCAGCATGGAGCTCCTTTTGTACAGTGCCAGAAAATACAGTAGCCGACAGAAAGCTTCAGTTCAGCATACTGATCCATTTCACTATGACCAACATGGACACGCACATGTCATGACTATTCTGTGGGCAGACTTTAATTAGCTGAATGGGAAACAAGTGGAAAGGCCACTACAGTGTTTTTCTAAATCAGAGAGTATCTTCCATTTAACCAGTGGTAAATCCCATGACATCTACTCAAATCACAATGCCGGAACGTCATTTACATTTCCAAGGCTGCAGGACTTCATGTTGCTTTTGAAAACAAGGCTTTGCCTACTACAGGAAGATGACTCTCTTGAGATTGAGACCAATTTACGTGTAAGTGTACAGGATCAAGAGTCTTACTGGCAACTGGACAACAACAAACAGCCTGTTCCATTTTTACTTTAAGGAAAAGTCTCCTCGGGCAGAGCTGGACCTGATCCAAGACAGACAGTAGAAACCCCCTCCACACACACACACTCCTGACAACAGCAGGAGGCTTTGAGTTAATCTCAGCATAGCTCATCTCCACTTGCACCAATGCTAAAACCCACACGAGTGGGGCGAATCAATGGCTCAGAAAAGTCCATCGATCAGGGAGTCCATGCTTGAACCAGCACACCCCAGCCAGCACAAACAGATAAGGGTGATAACTATGTTCCTCGACTCGGTTCCTGTTACTACTAAAATCTCCCAGTTTCTCTAGAGCACCTAGTCCCTCCTGCCCAAGGACAAAGGCCTTCCAGTTCCAATCAAGCTCCGAGCTTGAGCACTGTCTACTGACGAGTCCCATCCCAATCATTTGGCTGATGTGTAATGACAAATCAATCATGCTGTCACTTAGGCCTCTAGATGTGGCTAAATTATGGCAGGACGGACACATAACTCCATGCTAATGGACTTGTCCTAAGATGACCTTGTCTTTAATGAAGCGTAATGGTTTAGGAAAAGGGTGCTGTGGGTTTAGAGGTCACCAGGAGGGTCTCCCGCTCATCCGTCCAAGCAGAGCGAGACACGATTGGTGAGGTCTATCAGTGCAGGCCATGTGTCGTATATCTCAGTTGCACAGAGACACTACAGGTCAAACCTGGGTGACCTTGTAGGCATCTGCTTCGGCAACTTAGGTGCAACATGGCATCTGTATGGAGGGTTTTGGTGGCCTCAAGGATCTTAACTAATATTTCCAAACAATCATTTCATTCCAAAGTCTGGATAATACGGACTTCACAAAATAATCTGAATTTACATATTAAAGGGACACTCTGGTCAAAATGTTTAAAAAATGTTACCTTTTCTACATCTCTTCAGCTTTAAATTAGTATAACATACCTTTTCACCTTCTACAGCAGTGCCGCAATAATCTCTAGAATTAGATTTTAGGTTTAAAGACTGGGAAAACTCCCTTCTGGTTGTGTATCTTGAAGGTGGGAGGGGCTTATGAAAAACTACAGGGGCTTTGGGGCAGGTACTTGAGGATAGGCTGTTTGAATAGTTTTTGCTTTTATTTTCTTCATTTTCATTGACCTGCTACTACAGAAGGAAGAAGATGGCTAACTTACTGCTAGGAAACTGAATATCATATTTGGATTTCAGCGCAGTCTGAATTTCTTTATTGCAGTGGGGGGGTTCTTAATGCTTATATGACGTATTTGCATGCTGGGTATTGTAGAGAGAGAATACTGATGAATGAAAACACAAAAAGAATACAAAATTACACATTCTGTCAAACTACAGAGGCTGAGGGATGCAATGCTGCACCACACAATATTACATAACATGTCAAATAACATATTTAATGCTAGTTTTAGGCCTGAATGCCCCCTTAAGACAATAGTGAGCAGCAGTTTAATAATGCATTCTGGAGCAAACCTGACATAATCCTGATTAACATCTTATCTGTCATCTGATTTTCATATTTCATTAATATCTCTGAGTTAAAATGCTTGGTTACATGTAGGTTCAATTCAGCCAAAGTTATGGAAGATATGGTGAAGGGGCTGGAGGTTAGGGAACCAGCCTTGTGACCGGAAGGTTGCCGGTTCGATCCCGTTGGCTGAAAGTATGTGACTGAAGTGCCCTTGAGCAAGGCACCTAACCCCCAAATGCTCCCCAGGTGCCGTGGATAGGGCTGCCCACCGCTCCGGGCAAGTGTGCTCACTGCCCCCTAGTGTGTGCGTTCACCGGCGTGCATGTATGTGGGTGTTTCACTACACGGATGGGTTAAATGCGGAGGTCTAATTCCGATGTGTGCAAAACACAGTTGGCTAATGGTTCTGAATTTAATTTCATTTCATATGTCATTGCTAATGTTTATTTTTTCTGTAAACGTTACCTGATATCATCCTTATTTGTGCCTATATATATAGAAAAAAAAATCTTAAATACCCTTCATGCATATGTAGTTTTTGAGAAAAATGTTTATTTTTGTATACTTATTTTGAATAATATTACCATACCAAAAGGCTTTTCTCATATTTAAAGATTAAGCAGACCAACAACAAAGACATTTATTCATAGCCTTTTTTGCTTATCTTTACTAAAGGTGCCAACCTCAGTAGATATTATCAATTACTTTCTCCAGATGAAACATTATATTGGCCTGAGCAAAAGCCTATGCTAGAAGTAGCCCTCTGAAGATAGATGACCCTATAATCAGTTTGCTTGCTAAGCTGCCTAGCTCATATTTACTACTTCTATATCACCTTAGAGAACACTCTGTTGTATCTCTGTAACAACTAGCCTGGACATAACCAAAATCAAAACAAACATGGGTCAGAAACACTACTGGACAAATGGAGACATCACTCGTCAAGGCTGTGTGGGTGAAGTTCACCTCCCTTTCTAAAGATGTGAACAGGCTGCACTGGCCAGCAGGTCGATGGCTAGCTTTGGTCTTTGAGCTACTGTATCCAGATGATCAATAGGGACAACTGGGCCAGTTCAATACAGACAAGTGACCCTATAGGCCAATCATCTATACTGGGGGGTTCTTGGAGGATTGTAATGAATCTCTGGAGAACACATGCAACCAATCATTTGCAGTGTGGAGTTATGTGTAATGTCAGGCAGTGCTCAAGTCTCATTGACAGCAAAGTGAGAATCAGTAGGTCAAATTATCTATGGCCCCCTGACAGTTTCTTGATAATTCATGGCTACAATAAAGAAAATTAGAATAAAACAATCTTTTTGGATACTAGGGCTGCATAATATGGTAGGAATACTAGTATTGTGATTATATTGCAACGTATTGCAATACACCCTACAATACAAAGACCTGCAACTTCATTGAGTATACCTCCTGGTTCTGCACTCGTTGTCCATTTTTTTTAAGCTCTGCTCACATATAGGCGCACTTTGTAGTATTACAATTACAGGCTGTAGTCCATCTGTTTTTCTGCTTACTTTGTTAGCCCCCTTTACCCTGTTCTTCAATGACTCCAACAGGACCACCACAGTGCAGGTATTATTTGGGTGGTGGAGCATTCTCAGCAGTGACACTGACGTGGTGGTGGTGTGTTAGTGTGTGTTGTGGACACAGTGTTTAAAAACTCCAGCAGCAGTGCTGTGTCTGATCAACTCTTACCAGCACAACACACACTAACACACCACCATCTCCATGTCAGTGTCACTGTAGTGCTGAGAATGATCCACCACCCAAATAATACCCGCTCTGTGGTGGTCCAGTGGGGGTCCTGACCATTGAAGGACAGGGTGAAAGGGGGCTAACAAAGTATGCAGAGAAACAGAGTGCACTTATATGGTAAGTGGAGCTGATAAAATGGACAACAGAGAGTAGATATAAGGATGTGTACTTAATGAATTGATTGGTCAGAGTATAGAAAATGCACTGGTGAATCAATAATTTCAAACAGTTAAAGATCGACCTGCATTATTTTGATCAAAGTAATAGTGACAGACATTGATAACCTGTGGTTTTATCGGTATCAGTAATATTTTTGCACCAGTAATTAGCATCTTTTTTTTGTCACAACATCATTGCGATTTAAACTTGCAGTCTCTTGACGATAGGTTGAAACCTTACACAGCTGTGTCACTGAGAAGCTCCATTTGAGGCATCCTATCTTTAACTATACAATGTCAATGCAGGCTGAACTGACAAATTTAAACACAAAATACCATTACGAGTAAAATAACAAAAACATCCAAACCTAATATTTAGCAAGAGAATAACATGTTACAACACAACATTTTCTATGAATTCATAAAAAACATTAGAAATAATTAACAGAAACCAAAACCAAGTAACTCCATCTCCAGTACTACAATATTTATATTATTTAAGACTGTACGCTTTTTGTTTATTAGAGTTTAAGAAGTGTGACAATTGAGAACAGACAGTAATATTTCACATTTTAAGTTAACAAAAGTTATCATATCAGTTTAAACAATCATATTATACAAAGCGAACAACCATGTCATATTAAGTCATATATAATTAGAAACTAATCAAGTATAAAATGAAAATCTAAGCATTGTGATTGGTTAGAGGGCATTTTTTTCTTCATCTCAGATTTGGTTTGCTCTCACATGCATGGAAGCAGATGTCTCCATGAGGCTTGGATAAGGCAGCGAGCATCCCTGCAGTATCTCAGTTTCCAGACCAGTTACTGTAAAACCGGTGTGCAACGGCCTCCTGAATGATCTATATTGAACTGTCAAGTATATGTCTCCTCCATCTCATCCAATCCCATCCAGGGCTGAAATAGTTTTCCTTTATTTGAAGCCAGCTCCACGTAGAATGCCCATCAACTCAACATTTCCAACAGAAGGATCACTTGTTGCTCTGGCAACGAGGCCTCTCGGAATATTCCAGCACTTGACTGGCTCTACGCTGGCAATTGAGCACGTTTGAACTATTAGCACTGGCTTACTGCGGGGAGCTAGGCCCACTTATCTCCCTCCACCCGAGACAACATCCATATTCAGCAGCCAACTCCGCACTGCAAGTGCTGGGTATTGATGAAAGAGAAGAGCGTTCAGCGCAACACTATAACGTGCTTAAAATCATCGCCTGACGAATGTCAAGATGAGAGATTGAGCCGGGAAGAGTTGGCACTCTAGGGTGCCTGGAATGACGAGGTGGATTGAAGGAGAACAGACAAAAACACAGTACTGGAGGACCACAGAGGTGGTCAAGAGGCAGGAAGTGCTGTTGTCTCTCCTTACATCCTGTCAGCACAACTCAAAAGCAACACAAACTCAGGTCACGACAGGAGAAACACCACCCATACAGACGTTACATCTTAGCACAACCAGAGCGGGGGGACAAAACTACGGACAATACATTATTGTGATCAATTACATAACTATACACTTTCCTTCATCTCGTAAAAGCATCACTGGTGTATCGTCAGTACTTCTAGAACACTGAACAACTGCACGTATCATAAAAAAAAGATTTAGTATAGCCTGTAAACAACAACAACCAGTGCCTGTCAACAACAACCAATGTACAGTAACTGCAATAACCACATAGTAACAAGTAGCTCACTGTACATTACCCTATTATCTCATGCACTGGTGCCATTATCTTAATTAAATTTTCTTATTATTTGACTTTCACTCATTTTCATTCCAAAATTGTTTACTTTTGCAAATGAAACAGTTACTGTACTTTCATGTCCCTTTTTAAATGTGGCACTACTGTTTTGCTGTCCCATTTTTGTCTAATCCATCTTGTTCATAAAACTTAGAATTCACTAATATTTCTTTCTGAGATATAATAATAACTACATATTTTTATCAAAAAGCTTCATAAGTGACACAAAAGCATTCATGTCTCTTTGTGCCATCTCATTCTGCATTATTTCAAGATCAAAAATAAACAAAAAGTTCAGTGGTCGCCTGGTCACCGAATAAGTAAAGACAGTGCCTGATTTTCAAGCCATTATTCAATAAATATCAAGCCAACTCGCTCACAGCTGCTAAATGTTAAACAGTGCTGTTAATAAGGAGAGAGGGCCTGGTTAGCATTAGCTTAGCTAGCTTGATAACAGCTCTGCTCGCCGCAGTTTGAGTCTGGCTAACTAAAGCACAAACACAAGTTTAGATGATGGTGTTTAAAATCTGTGTGCGTGAAGAGCAGCAACTGCCACTGAAGCTACAGAAGGCAAAAATAAACATGTTCTGTTTGACAAACTTAACATTAGCTTAGCAATCAGGCTACTGACCCAAACAGCGCCACACAGCACAGTACTGGTTTGATTCTGACTAACTGCTCTGCTGAAACAAGTGTAGATGATTAAAACTAATCTCTGAGAGAGCAGAATTGGAACGACTGGCGTTGGAGTGACAGAAATCCGCAATCTGAAGTCAAACCTGTTCTGTGGTGTTTGGAAATGTAACGTTTTGGCTAAGTTGACAATAATTTAGTTAGCTGGTCAAATGTTCCATACACCACAGTACAGCCTTGGTTCTAGCTAACTGATGTTAAACTGTCACCTGTTTAGAGGATATCTGAGAGCGCTAAGTTGAATGACTGGTGTCAGAGTGAAAGTGAAATTGAATGTATTCTGTGGCGTGCAGCTCTTAGCCGTTATGAAGCCGAAACTCACATCCATGTCCTGATTTCACTTGAATGATTTCACAGAACCCTCAGGTAGAGTTAGCTAGTTCATTATCATGCAAGCCTTTAAAGTTAACTGTAAAACTTGTCACTGATTTAATTCAGCTATGTGCTAACTTTGTTACATTTATTTACAACAATAGGTAATATATATAATACATAGAAGTTCACAAAAAGGCAGACACATACATATCTACCTATATGCCCTTTGAGGTGACCCAGGGGAAGTAATATCAGGATGTATCAGGACGTATGATTGACTCCACATGGTCACTGAGCAACTATTATGTTTAGTTTTGAGGTTTCCTGGCTAATTTTGGCCCTCTTTCTAAAATCTAAACAATTGGATGTGTTTTTATTTGGCGTTCACATGTTGAACTTAAAATTGACATCATAATTTTTAAACACCCTCATTATTATCGTTATAACCAACCATACTGATACATCTCTCACTTTTAAAGAGAACTCAGTGCTATCAACACCACCTGCAGGTCATGTATTGAGAACATACAAACACCTTGTCCTATTCAAAAAGACTCGTACAAAATTGGGTAGCACTAACACATTGGCAAACCGTATACTTTATAACAAACTGCATTACAAAGAGCTGTGGAAATTCCCATGAAATCCCCATTTTTGCTATTTTAGCCATGCCTATTATCTGCGCTTCTCTCTCTGCCACTAAATGATTCTCCTTTGCAGGCTCTCCTGGACAGGAGCGCAGGTGTGTTTCTGCTCCGATTCAGGGAGGCCAACAAAAAACAGAATGAAATCATTCACAGAGGCCAGTCATTACAGTCATAGTGATGGAGAGATAGGGGGAGAGGGAGGAAAAAAGAAAAGAGAATGAGAAATTTGTTTAATGTATCTGACCAAAAGAAGGGAAGAATTTTAAAGGTTCAGAATAAACAAGGCATTGTTTTTTGATGCATTAAAATGTTAAAATATCAAAGCCTTTTCATTTCAAAATAAAGAAGCAGTTGCAGGGAAATTCTGCAATGTTCCAAACTGTGTAGTGTTCAAAATTCCAGAAAGTCCACCGGTCCCTGGCATTAAGTTTGGTGAAAAGTCCTTGGGGCAAAAATCCATTCCCAATTTAGCTTAGAATGTAGGAATCTATACTTAATACAACCTCTGTCAGGGGAATAGGGGAATTTGAACAGGAACTGGCAACAAAATTAGACTGGAATCTTGGTCATTTGACCTTTGTTATTGATTAAGTCAGACCAAGAAACCACAGTCCATGGACAGGTTAGTGGAGCTGAAAAAGACACGGGCGCTGGAAATGTTAGAGAAATCTAGACATTTTCAATTCGACTCAAATCTTTACTGATGCAGGGAGCTAAACTGAGACTACAGCTTTCTTTGCAGCTTGCAGTATGTGAGACAAAACGTAACTTAAGCACAAACGCAAAAATATTATAAATAAAAGTGACACTAAAATTGAACAGGAAGCACTGAGCAAGACAGCAGACAAACTACGAACATTTCTAAAAAATTATCTGACATCAGCTGCTAGTATCAGCAGAAAATGCTGGATTGG
>JAILXH010236189.1:1695-12908 GCA_023558415.1 Piaractus mesopotamicus | reverse complement strand
GAGAGAGAGAGAGAGAGAGAGAGAGAGAGAGAGAGAGAGAGAGAGAGATGATTTAAATACATGAGATGAGTGAGAAGGACCTATTTCTGAGTGGACGGCAGGTGTTTTTGGGCAGAAATAAATGACCTGCAGTCAAACAGCATCTGTTATCATCTGTGTAAGTGCACATTCAATGCCCCCTTTCATCTTATTATCCTTTTATATTACACTTTCTCTCTGAAACCCCAGCAACACAGCACCTCACACACTACCAGGTCAGTGTCACTGCTGTGCTGAGAATTATCCACCACCTAAATCCTATCTGGACAACAGAGGTCATGTGATCAGAAACGGACTAGTGATAAATTGTGCAGCAACAATCTGTAATTGTACACCAATATAAACCGCTGATCATTTATTTAATTTCAAGTAAAAACAGCTATTAAATACACAATATTCATTTTTTAGTGTCAAGAAAAAAGTCAAAGAACATATATTTTAGAATGGAAAACTGCAAAGAAATCGCAAAAACTAAATACATTTTTTCAGTATTTAGTGTGTCTCACACTTTACATTTATTATAGCTTCAGTTCTTTTTAGGAGACTTGATTTTCTAAAAAAATCTGCAGGGATATTTTTCCACGCTTTCAAAGTTCAGTTTTAGAAGTTCTGCTACTCGTGATCAAAGTAATCCCAAACGCATTTAGTGATGTTGAGGTCTGGCCTCTGCGGGATAGTGTTCTCAGAATGTAATGTCTTCTTGACAGCTACACATCCTTTCAGACCCATAGCTTTAAGTTGTTTTCTCACAGTGGAAGGATGGACAGAAACACCTGTGGATTTTTCAGATCTGAAGCAAGAATGGAACATGATTTTCTCCTCTCTCTCAAAGATGAAAGCTTTAAGCACTGTTTATCTGATGGTGACACTTTTGGTGGTCTACCAGGTCTTGTATGGTTGTTAGGAGACCCATTCTCTGTATCTTGTCATCATTTTTTTAACACCAGTTTTGAAAACTCTTCAGATATATCTTCTGGAAAAAATAATAATTTGTACTTTTTGACTGTAAAATTAAGTAAATGAAGGGTGGTCTCACTTTTGTATAATACTGTAGGAGCTCAGAAAGTGGTCAGTGAGAGGAACAAGGTAGGGGTTTCTAATAGAGTGTAGTTTTTGTCATTATGAAAGGCAATTACATCTTATCACGCACTAATAGACCATAACTTTCTTGAAGGTGAGAAAGTGAATTACACAGTGAAACAACTGAGGAGCATGATGTCCTCTGTTTTTACCAATTTATATGCTTTTTGTTCACTGGAAAAAGAGTAAAATGTCATTTATCACTTCTAAAACTTTAATTGAGTTTATTTCAAATTAATCACTTAGACATCTTTATAAGTCATTCATCTTCACTGATCCAATTTAAAGTTTTGACATGATCAGCAGAAGAAACGTTTCATTTTTACAGTAGCGACTGCCACTTTTGATGCTGACCTTTAAGAGTGAGAGCGCTGTTTTACACACACATTAAGGCTAAGATAATTAGCGAATCATTTATCTTCTCTGTGGGAATTTGGCCTCAGAACTCTGTCATGTAAAATCATTCCCTCGTAACTTGTAAGTGAAGTTTTGAGCCGGAGGGTGGTTAGGTCTTTAAAAGCTGAGGTTCTGCCTCTGAACAGGGCTGTAGTGCTGGTTAATGAACCAAGAGTATTTGGGTGCTGCATGTGTGGTAAAACAGCATGCTGGAGGTTTGTCACTGTGTGTGTGTGTGAGACTGAGCAAAAGCACACTGCAGTACACAGCTTGTGGCAACGTCAGCAGACAGGAAGGTAAAAAGCTTTTACCATATTCTTATTTCACATTTTAATCACAGAAAGCTCATGAAAATTTTTCCGCCTTCATAAAATGTGTATGAGTATTGTTGGTACACACTCAATGTCCACTTGATCAGAAACACCAATGAGGGCCACCTACCTCATAGGACCACTGTAGCCCATCTGTTGCAGCACAATTTATCTACCCCATATATCATTGGTCAGTTTCTGACCACAGTCCCACTATTGACCAGATATTATACATTTTCAGAATTTACTTTTACATTTGTTTTTTAGCAGACGCTCTTATGCAGAGTGACTTGCACAAAGATTCATGACTTAACTATGTAAAAACATTATACGAGAGTTTGTAGACACCTGCTCATCCAACTTTTCTTCTGAAATCAAAGGGTATTAAAAGGGAGTTTGTCCTCCTTTGCTGCAGTAACAGCCTCTACTCTTCTGGGAAGGCTTCACACTAAATGTTGGAATATCAACTCAAATCAAATCAAATCAAATCAAATCAGATTTATTGTCACATCACAAGAGTACAGGGACACAGGTGAGTGAAAAACTTGAGTGCGAGTTCCACAAATTATGCAGAGAACAGTATTTACCAACATAGATAGACAAAACTATAGATAGGATAGAAGAATAGATAAAACCAATTTAACTAAAATATATACATATAATCTTACACAAATTGGTGTGAGGATTTGGTTGCATTCAGCCACAAGAGCAGTAGTGAGGTCAGGTACTGATGATTAGTTCTAGATCACAAACGCCACTCCAACTCATCCCAGACGTTGGATGGAGCTCCATCACTCCAGAAAACACAGTTACATTGCTGAACAGCCCAGTGCTGGGGGCTTTACACCCTCTAGTTCACACATGGTATTGAGCATTGGTGACCTTAGGCTCATGTATGGCTGTCCCAAAGAGTTCCTTACAATTAGCAGTGCTGTTTTGTTATCAATTATGACGAATTCTGATAAAAGGATTTGCTAAATCCAAAAAAGTGTCAGAACATAAAACTATTCGTTCAATTATTACGATGATGGTAAATTAATAGAGTGACATTTAAATGGTGTTCATCTGTTGTACTGTTATACTAAATTTTTCTCCCAATTTGGTTATCATTTTTGCAATGTCAGAGTCACATAAAAGGTGAAAACTGAACCACTGCTGTAAACCGGAAGATTCATTGTCTTTGATGAATTTGTATCATAAAGCTCAATGCTGTTTAAAGGGCCATAGAACATACTGATTACAGAGGCTTAAATACACACTTAGGTGTTTAGGTACACTTACCTTCCATATAGGTGCACATTGTAGGTGTGTTTATATCATTCCTCTGCTTCACCAAACGCATGCGGTTCATGTTTCACCCGGAACATTTGAAGGAGGGACCAACTCTTGTTGCCTTGGAAACGAGAAGCTTGTTGGTCTCGAACAACAGCAAAGAAAACGATTAAAACTACAACAAACAGGAAAAATTCCTCTTTATTATAAGAAACAGCTCATTACCGACTCCACAAACCCATAAACGACGAAGAACACATCGCAAAGCGCTGTTAAGTGTGTGTTTTTGTCATTTTTAACACGATCTCGGACAGATGAGCAGGTAACGTTAACGCTAATAAACATTAGCGCAGTTTATCTCTATTAAGTTATTTTATTACTGATTGACTTTCATTCCGTTTCTATAATTCCAGTTTCAATAGACGTGATAATGCTACACTTCTGCTTCTATCTTTCGCTAGCTTTAGTACATATTGAGTTTGCCTCTGTTCAGAAAGTCTTTGAATTCTTCACATTTTAGGTTATTATGTGTTGGCAGCTCCTCAAAACTCCCAGCAAAGGTAAGCAACACATATAGCCAGGCTGTTTATATCTGTTTTCCTATATAAATTCTATGCTTACCTTAGAATTGCATTATGATGCTATAAATAATGTCTCTATATATAATGTACAATTAGTGAGCTTCAAGTTTTGCAAATTACTTTGTGATATTTGCACTCAGGCTAATCTACAGCAAATGATCTTTTTATTAACCTCAAAGGTCTGGTATCAAAATTGAATGGTGCAGGTTTTACCTTTGGAAAAAACACAAATAAACTAAAACAGACCACAATGCTAAACCAACAACTAAACTTAGTGGAAGAGTTGCATGCACTTAAATATCTGTGATCAAATTATACATTGGAATAATCCACAGAATTCAAATTACAGGTAATTCATTAATATCCAACTCTACTTGTGAAGCAATAAAGGTTTAAATAAAATTATAATGGCTTCAAAATGCACTTTATTGCATTGGGTAGCCTAATGTCCAAATGTCCAAAAGTATCCAGTAACTCCTTCCAGTTAGTGAATTCAGCTCCTTTAAGGTGTACCCATTGCTTGCTCTGGTGTCCAGTTGCACACACACACACACACACACACACACACACACACACCTTGTTCAGTCTTCATAGAAAAGCATTGACGATATAATGGGATGCTCCATATTAATACCCTTTCAGAAGGCGTTTTTGATGAGCAGTTGTCTACGCACATTTGGACATATATGGCAAATCTTGCAAACAGAATGTGTCACCTCTATTCCCTAATATCCAGCAAGGTTGTTTTACTTAGATTTTTCATCTTCAGTCTTTAATATGATCTTATTTACAGGGTGGAGTACCTGTGAAAGTAGGAGTCCTCAGCTCAAGAGGTAAATAGAAAGAGCTGTAGGCCAGCTATGCCAATGAAAATGGTCCTAGAAACTGCAATGTTATAGTCATTAGGTATTAACATAGCTGAGAGCTTCAGTCATTGAAATATAATGGTGGAGATAAATCAATATTGATATTCACATGTGCTTGCAGGGTTTTAGATTTTAGGTTTAAATCTACCCCATTCTGCATTTAATTAGTACATTTCTTTCTTCTTTTTGCAGAACCACCAATAAACAAATCAGGTCACCCAAAACCCAGGTAGGTTTAAATAAACTAGATTGCTCCATTTTCAGCATTGTTACTATGCAGTTTATGCTGTTACTGTACACTGATTATGATTGTTACAAGCTGGTTATAATTTGTCTAAATCTGAATTTTTTGGTCTTTTTATGATCGAGGCATCCATTTTATGATCCGTGATCCATTAATCATGACAGTGATAACATATGATCATCTTGTCCACCCCTATGATCAGTGTAAAAAAAAACAAACAGTTGTTTAATTGGTTAAAGTGCCACAAATTTATATGTAAGTCAGCAGTTCAGTAACATTTCTGGTGTTTTTTTTTAGGTCACCTAAATCCCAGTCAAGCACACAGCCAGAGGGGAAGCAACCTTCAGTAATTTCTGATAGAGGACAGGTAAAAGTCAACTCCAGCAGGTAAAAATGAGAGATTTTTATTAATTTTTTATTTTTTTTTTCAAATGATAATCATTGCACACAAAGCAGCACACTGGTATATGTGGCACTAAACAATCCAAAAATGTTTGTCTTTTTCACAGATAAGGGGCAATTTTTAAATCTAGGCTAAAAACATACAGTCAGCTCTATACGTTTTGGTACATTTGGTAAAGATGACTAACAAAATGAGGTCATGAAAGTGTTAGTGTAAAATATGAGAAAATATCACCTTTATTTCAAGTAAATTTAGTCTATAAACCTTTACCCAAAATACTTTTAACAAAAGCTCAATTTTGGCACCCCTAAAATTCTAATGAAAAGGGTGTTCCTATTTATATTTCCTTTTTTGTGGCCACTTCATTGTTCGGCAATGCTTAAGCAGTCATCTATGACATCTACACCACCTCCATGCTAAGAGACTATTCCAGAAAAAAAGGCAGAAGAAAGCCTCTTCTTAAGAAGGCAGAGCTTTTGGCAACAAGTGCTCAGGACAAAAAAGAACCTCATGCCCACTGTTAAGTATGATGGATATTATATAGCAGGGGTGTCCAATTCGCAAAGGGCCGGTGTGGCTGCGGGTTTTCATTCCAACAAAGCATCAACATCTAGATCCACACAAAAATGGTTCAGTGACCACAGAACCAAGCGTCTGACATGACCATACTAGTCTCCTGATCAAAGCCCCATTGAAAACCCGTGGGGTGAGCTGATTGGGGCCTGGAGAGGATCTAGGACCTTGGAGGATCTGGAGAGATTCTGTACTGAGGAGTGTTATGGTATTCCTTGCTCTGTATTCTTCAGCCTCAGGAAGTATTACTGGAGAAGACTTGTTGTGTTTATGTTGGTAAAGGGAGGTTGCACAAATTAATAAATGCAGGGGTGCCAGTAATAGTGACTCATGTGGTTTTGTTTACTTACACTAAATTAAAATTTTCAGTGTGTGGTTGAGCTAATTCTTTATATCTTTTTTGTTGTATTTATATTCTATTGATTTTACATAGTTATTTACTGTTTTATATTCTATAAAGCTGTGATGTTATTATGAAAGGCATTATATAAATAAGTTTATTTGAATTTTAGTGTACAACTGTGCATCTCAAATCATGACGCAAATGCCATCATTTTACCATTTACCATAAATCTCTTGTTTTTATGCCTGGTATTCTGCGTGTTATGTCTCCATGCGTGTTATGAGGGAGAAATGGCATTTTCCTGTCTGTATCCTCCGTCTGAGGTCATGAATGGTTGTGGTTTATGGACTGTGGATGCCGGGGGCGCTCATTCGCTCCAGTAAGCTCTAATACATTTCCTTTTTATAATCCCTTACCCCAGGAGTGAAGCAGGTGCTGTTTTACAGGCTCCGTCCCGAGCAGACGAAACCACGCATGGAGAAGAAAAATTTGCAAAACATGCGTCTCCTGTTGGTGCAGGTACTGCAGCCATTCCAGCCTTTGTTTTCATTAATACCCCAAGGGGCATTTAGTATAGAACAAAACGCTGTTTTTCATGCACATGAACCAGATACTGTTGTAAGAGGACTCTAGGGCATATAATGATACATGAATGGTTCAGGCTTTTAAAGGAAAGAGATGTCTAAGACGCTCAACATGTAACATGATCCAATGCTTAGGCATTGTTTACTCTTAAAAATAAAGCTGCCAAGGTGGGTTTCTCTGGAGCAGTGCCATAAAATTCTTTAGTTACCTAAAAACACAGTGAATAGTGTTGTTAATAAAAACTTATTTAAGACCACTCAATTGAAAGATTCTTCAGGGAACAAAAGCTCCTTCTATGGCACCTGTGTATTCAACAGTGTTTGTGTGTCCTGTTTGCAGAAGTACAGATTGTAAGTGCAGAGTGTGTGGAGAAGATGCACCAGGATGGACCTATACTGAAGGTGCCACAATACCTCGGAGTGCCAGAATGTCAAAACAGTCAAAGCACGAGCGAGGAAGAGAGTGGAGATGATGAAGAGTGCGGAGAAGATGAAGAAAGGGCTGAACATCGTGCTCCCATTGAGCTGCTTGCAGAGGTGACGATGTTTTTCAACGTAATCTCTGCTACATCTAGATTGTAGCATTGATTACCATGGACAATCATTTTGACACTGTACTTAGAGAAGAACAAAGAGCCCATTCAACATGAAAGTGGGCAGTTGCTGGATTATGTGCCTAAATGTTTGAAATACATGATTGTATGACATGAATTTTAAGCTACAACCATTACACTCTCAAAATACAGGTGTTAGAAAGACACAGATTGAAAAAAAATTGTTGAGAGAACTTAAAATATCTAAATATCTGGGAAAACTAGTCTTATCTCTGAAAATATGGATTAGATAGATTTACAACTTCATTTACAAATGCATTAGTTTGTATGAAAATTGAAAAACTTTTATTGATGAAATTTAGCAACTGCCCATTGACTTCTATTGTCAGCTTTTTTTCTCCGTACAGGGAAACCTGTTAACTATTGTCTGTGGCAAAAAACATTGGATTATTCCTTTAATATCAGTTTGCATAGGAAGTACTTAAAGCAAAACAACTGCTCGTTTTAAGTAACCCTGTTGTGGGAGTGCTTAAGCTACACTGTGTATTTTGTCTGCTGCTGGCTTTAGTTCCTAAAGGCTGTGATGGGGAAGGATTACCCTCTAGCAAAGAAACTCTGTCAGATGAGTAAGTGCTAATTTATAGATGCATTTATTTGTGACAAGAGCATATATATCAAGACTGTTTCATTGATTATTATTATTACTTATTACTTATTGTATTATTTGACAATATTATACAGATAAATAAATAAGACAGCATGTACAGCAAATCTAACAAACATTTTAAACTTAACTGTATGTTTATTTGTAGATGTCTGTCTGTGCAAGTATATGTGCAGTATTCTGAAGAAGTCAGAGACCACCCTTCATTTAGTTGATTTTTAGTCTGAATGGCCATTAAGTACAAGTTACTTATTTTTTAGGAGATATTTTTGAGTGGTTTTAAATATCTTATGTTTGATATAATATAATTCCCTAATAAGGAAAATAATTTTAGAAAACAGAAGTTTTTATTAAAAGAAGAAAATGGGACTCCTAACAACCATGCAAGACCAGGTAGATCACCATAGCTGTCATTACACAGATAAACACCTCCACTCTTGCTTCAGATGTGAAAAAATCCACAGGTGTTTTTGTCTATCCTTCCACTGTGAGAGGACAACTCAACACTATAAGTCAGAAGGATGTATAGCTGTCAAGAAGATGTTACTGAGAAAAGGAAATAAACAAAAAGAATAAAATTTACAAATGAAGAAGCTGCTGGTGTTGTCAGAACAATGTCCAGACCTCAACACCACTCAATGTGTTTGGTTATGAGAAACAAAAAATGCTACCAACTTCAAGTTCCACTAAGACTGAACTTCAGAGGTGTGGAGAAATATCCTGCAGATTTCAGTATGGAAGCTGTAATAAAGGCAAAGAGTGGACACTCTAAATCAGGGGTGCACAACTCAGGTCCTGGAGGGCCAGTGTCCAGCACAGTTTGGTGATTTACCTGCTCCAACACACTTGTGATAATTTCCAGGTTAAGTGGGTGTGTTTGAGCGGGAAAACCACCAAACTGTGCTGGACGCCGGCCCTCCAGGACGGGAGTTGTGCACCCCTGCTCTAAATAAAAAACAATATATGTAGTTGTTGATGCTTTTTTATACTTTTCTGTGAAATAAATGTTTTCTGGTTTTCTTGCTGGTGCTAAAAATGAATAACTTGTACTTAATTGCTGTTTTTATTGGAAATGAAATAAATGAGGGGTGGCCTCTGTCTGTCCTTTGCACAGACCTGTGCATATCTGGCACTCCAGCTACTTGCTTCTCTTATCCATAGTAATCTGAATTCTTTATTCTTTTCCTCTTGTTTTCAATCAGTTCTTATTTATGAACCAGAAAACCCAGAGGCTAAGCACTTTCTCCCCCTGATTGAAGAGAGGATACTGATAGGTGAGATAATATTAATCTTTCTCCTTCTCTATATATTCTTGGCATTTTTTTTTTTTTAAGCATTTGCATTTAGTGGTTTCATGTTTTTATATATTTCTGTGTGTCTGTCTCATTGTTACTGTTAGAAGAAACACAGGAAGGCTCTAGCAGTGAAGACAAATCTGATGAAACTGATGAGGAGAGCACCGAAGATGATGATGAGGATGATGACGGCGATGATGACGACGATGATGATGATGAAGACTCAAGCAGCTGTGATTCTGATGAAGAGCTCGCTGACAGTAATTCATCATCATCTGATGAAAAGGAAGAACACATCAGCGAGTGCAGCAGAGCACCTCTTCCTCCACAGCTGTGAGGACTGTGCAGTTATTTTGTAATCAGCTTTTCGAGTGCTGGAGAACCTTTGCCTTCATATTTCCTTTTCAGCATCTTAGAAAACTGCTCACTCCTACTGCACATTCTAGACATATAAACACGCAACAAACAGCTACAAAAATCTATACACCTTCTGTACAAATAAACATGTATTCTTTCAAGATAGCAATGATTTCTGAAGCTCATTTAATGCTTAATTATACTTAATCCAGGGAAGCCCAGTGGTCCTGGTGGTCCACCTTCTCAAACACACCTGATGCATCTTAGTACATCTGATCCCCAACTGATAAGTGTGCAGTTCATAAGCTGTTACCTCTATCAAACAGGAAGCTCACAGCAAAACTATTCATCATGAAATGATTGCGATGCATGCAATGACTGGGAACACGCTGGTTGTTTTTGCAGCATATTTACACAATATCATGACGTGTTTACCATGTCGTCAGTCGTTTACCAGATTTAGTATGTGTGTTTGTGTTGAGCAGGAAATTCACCACCATCCACACGTACATCCTCCAGTCCATCCGTCTGTTTATCTATCCATGCAACAATCAATTGATCCATCCATCCATCCATCCTTCCATTCATGCATTCATACATTTATCCATCTCACTCATGTATCCATCCATCCGTTCATCCGTCCAACCATCTATTGTGTTTCACTCATCCACCCAACTATCCACTGATCCATGTGCCCTCATCATTCATCCATCCATCCATTTACCCTTATTGTCCATCCATCTTTCACTCATTCATCCATCCATCCATTCACTCAATCATCCTTCCGTCTGTCCATACCCTTCACTCGTTCATCTATCCATCCATTCACCCAGTCACTAGTCCATCCATCCGTACCTCCAAGCATCCTTTCATCCAACACTTCCGCTTACTTAGCCAGCCATCCATCAGTATATACATCCATGCATCCTTCAGTCCACCAATACACATTCCCATATTTCTACTAATCCATCTTTCTTTCCATCCATCAACCCATCCATTCATTTATCCACTAGTCCGTCCATCCATCCATCTACCCATCCACCCATCTATCTTTGCATCCATCCTGTGTCCTGTGCTGCACATCTTTCTGATAAAAAAGCACAGACATTTATATAACACATATTTATCAGCTAAAATAGCTTAACCTCAGACAAGGTTTTTTTTTTATTATAAACAGTTGTTCAACATTTCTTTGTCAGCAGAAAACCTAATGTTTTTTACGTGTACTAGAAGATTTTTTTTATTTATATATCTAATTGACCTTTAGACGTTATGCATTAATGCTGATGATTCAGCAGATCTGAAAATAATGTAAACAAGCTGAAAAAACAGAGTGTGACTCTTTTCAGACTCGTGCTCTGGGGCCATGGCTGTAGATGAGTGTCATGCAAAAATAGTCTAGTTCTCTGTCGCTCCCTGGTGGTGATAGGTGGTTTAAAAGGGACTTCAGAACGTAAATGGGCAAAGACGTATGAAATGAAAGATTTGGTGTGCGTGACAGGGTTAAAAGGATTAATACTATAAATCTCCTAGAAAATACTAAAATTAATACTAAAAATACTATCAACCTCCTCAGGCTGGGAAAATGGAGGAAAATAACAATATATGAGCGAACAGAGAATTAAGTAAGACGATGTTCCTGTGAGGACCC
>JAILXH010236157.1:17466-35697 GCA_023558415.1 Piaractus mesopotamicus | reverse complement strand
AAAAAAAAAAAAAAAGCCTGAAAAGTCTGGCCATTAAGCAAGAGATTAAATAAGACTACAACAAAGTGTCTAAATCTAACAATTAAAAAAATAATCTGAACGATACTGAGAACAAAGACATTTAATAAAAAGCTAGATAAACAGCAGGTGAAAAAACAGCTAAACAAAAAAAAGATACAAACCAAGAAAAGTTTCAGTTTTAGGCCAGGTGTGTCCTTAATGTCGGATCTCTAACCAAATGACTTGACTCTTTAGAAAATTATATGAAAAATTTAATACATAGAATACACAAATGCTTTTTTATTTTTACATTTGAAAATAGCCAGAAAACTTTATTTTGTCAAACAAAAATAAAATTAACAGATACTTTATTGTGTATTATTATAATCAATTATAGCTAGACCTATCACAATTATACATAATTTTACATGATCACCTGCAACCTGCAATTACAACTGTAATTATTAGAGATGTTCACAACTATATAAGTTAACATCAATAATTTTCCACAGTCGTTAGATTTCACAGTCATATTATGTTGCAACAAACAAAATCTGAATTGGGTGTGTTCGGGTGAAGCAAATAAATGTAAAGAAAGCAGTAAATGCATTATTTGAGACATCACTGGTAACAAACGAAACTAACAAAAAACATTCTAACTTCTAATGTGGTTTAGAAGTGCTTAGTGTTTAAAAAGCAGGGCTAAGTAATGTAGTATAATAATTATTTGTTGGCTATGTAGCTAATTCTACTGTTTAGCGGAATTATGTTTTGGCATATTTTCCTTCTCTTGAAGAACAGGTGGCTTTGTTCAACTCTACACATAATTCTGTGTAACTGTAGTCATTTGACTGAGGACACACACTGTATGGACTTGACAGTACAACCAGTGTTAGCTACTAAGCAAACATAGCTAGCAAGTAAGGTGGCTAATCAGCCATTTTGGCCACTTTCAGCTAGTACTTTAATGGTTTCAAACAATGAACAAGAAAAGGCAACTCAATTTATATGACAATTAATTGCCAGCAAAAATTTCATGATCATGACAGCCCTAATTATAGTCTAATTGATTCTACAATTCCAAAACCGATGTGGCTGAATCACCACCTTCAGATTAATTTTTGCCACCCTTAAAACCACTGTACATAATTACTGACAAAAGATATAAAACAGTGACTGAATCATAAGCAGAGAAATTCTATAGCCATAGCAAACAGCAATCCTTTGGAAGATCAATCCTTCCCAAGCTCCTAGAGACGAACTATAACTTTTCCATTCAAATCAAATGTTAAACAAAAGAACACAGCCTACCAAGGAAAGGCTCGAGACGTAGCAAGAGGGTCCTGAAGGCCTCTAGCAGAGCTCTGGCCCTGTCTCTCTCCTGCAAATTTCCATCTGGTTGCTCTAGCCCAGCCCAGAACTCAGGAGCCACATCAGTGGTTAAACGAACCTGAAGGGTCTCCAGCAGCCAGCCCTCCACATACTGTCCCAACCCCTGCTCACAAAGCAGGGCCAGAGCATCAGAAATAGTCTCACCAGTAACAGCAGGGGGTGCTACAGGAGACACCTACAGGGAAGATAATGCATGTGTGTATGTGAAGTGTTAAATAAAAAGGCATTCTGGCAGTGAGTTTTTGAAAAATGTTTTTAAATATGCCACTACTACTACTGCACTGTGTCTGTACGTCCATCAACCCATGTTTCTGCTAATGTTTGGATTGGACTGTTGTTCTTTCAGAACAATATGAAGTACCTAGCAAGTCAATTAGTGTCCCTAAAACCAAAAATCAATATTGTTTGCAACACCAATATGGGCTGTATACTAGTATAGACAATATATATTGCACAACAGTAGTCATCTATGCATTTTTTTTTTTTATAAAGATTTCAGGGATTCCAGACTCTGATTCCTCTGACAATTTTCATATTAAAAGGGGTATTCCGATTTTTCAAAATTTCTACATAATTAAATCATTGAGATGTAAAGTCATTCAGAGTGATCTGATGTGACATGCTGCATTGCAGAGAAACTTACTCAGATTTTCTTTACAGTGGTGGGGTTGCGATGGTTACCACACAAATATATCAAGTCATTTTTACTATCTAAAATGACCAGTGAACCTACACATGCCTTCTAAAATTTTATATGTAATGCTGATAATGGTAAATCTGACAAAATATACCAAAAACAATGTCTCAGACATCAGACAACATACATGCAACCATTTCACGTAATAACTTTCGGTGATTTCGCTTTTGGAGAAGAGGCGTCTACTGTTATGCGCAAAGGGCTGGAGTGACTGGAGGTTTTCTCCTTTAAAGCTAACGCCCTCGCGTAAACAAATAAACCAAAGTTCGAGCCTGCCTGGTGCAGCCTACTGACTTTTGACACTGAACGTAAACTAGTTTTCCTCTGCTGGTGAACTGGTCAAATCCTCTGTTAGCTAACTACATTTACAGTAAATTCGCAATGCGTAGTAATTTAAGGTGAGGACGGCTGTGTTTCTCTCCAGCTCACCAGTGCAGCAGTCACAGCGGCCCAGGCTGCAGGCAGTCCGGGCGGCATTGAAACCGACCGGCCGTCCTTCATTCCGATAGGTCCGTGTGTTTGGCCAACCTACGAACGTAACACCTGATCTTGACACACCATTTTCAAGGAATTCGCCTGGTTCATGAACAACAGACAGCTGTACTTTATGTTTGAAATGGGTCCGCGGTCTTCGGCAGCTGTTTATTTTCCTTCCAGTGGATCGCGCCGTTCTTCAAGCCTCGGTCCCACTGTGATGACGTCAACGGCGCCAATAACGTTTACGTTTTTAAGTTGTTTAATTCGCTTAGATTCAGATTCAAATATATATGAAAAAAAATTCAATCTCAAAATCTGAATAAAAAATGTATATTCAAATAAGAAATACTTTATGTTGTTTAACGTCAGCTAATTGTTGCTGAGACACACGTGACTAAAGAAAACGTCAAGTTGCAGACTAGTGTCAACAGAGGGCTGCAGTAAACATACAAATGTAATATAATAATAATAATAATAATAATACAAAAAAAATGGTCCTTAAAGATGCTTATAGATAATCAGTTCTCCTATTGCAGTAATTCTTCTGAAACTTACGAGATTTTTAGGCATTCCTGCGTGTAACTGACGTAAGCACGCCTTCATCCAGTAAAAACGCCATTAGTTTTCATTAGATTTTCATTGTTATTAGTATTGCTAAACAAAACTACAGATGCATTCACATTACCTGACACGTGTTTATTTGTGAACATCTGGAACTTGGATTTCTTCAGAGTGGTGATAATAGGAACCGGAGGTCTACAACACAAACATAGCCATTTTATTTACTATCCAGAACCATAGATGTACATACATGTATGTATATATTTATGTCCAAAACCACCAGCGAACCTTCACATGGCCTCTACGTTTACATATGTAATGCTGACAATGGTAAAATAGTGGTGAACCAATAAAATGTAAACCGCACTAATAGTCTCAGACATTAGGCAGCGTATTCAACCAGTTCATGTAACCTTTTGTGATGGAGCTTTTCAAGGCAGATGCCTGGTTCGTATTACCACCACTGTGAAGAACTGTTGCTCTAGAACACCCCTCTGAATGACTTTGCTTACTTGGAATAATTTATAAATTTCCAAAAATAGGTGGAGTTCTCATTTGGTCATAAAAACTTCACTGGTCATATTCCGGCCTCCCCACTCCAGCCCCATTGGTGGCGGTGATGCACTAAATCGCTGTTTTTCCAGACGCCATAAACCAACAGAAGAAGAAGAAGAAAAACGAAGCGCTGGTCGCCGAAGTTGCTCTAGAAACAGGAGGGAGACTTGACTTGGATGATGTGAATGGCTCTAGCACAAACACTCTTCTGAGTTACATAGGTTTGAGAAGGTAGTCTTTCAAGCAAGACGTGGATTTTGAAGAAAGCAGCTGTCAAGCATATTTATACCGTAGAAGAAACTGTAGAAAGTCAGCATGACCCAACAAGGAGCCGCACTGCAAACATACAACAACGAACTCGTGAAGTGTAAGTATGATTATAACGCTGTAACGTTTGTAGTCCACAGTATAATATAGTCCATAAATTTAATAACGTTAAATTCGTTTTCTGTTTTGCTTAGATAGTTAACTAGCTTTAGTGAAATATGCCGGCTGGCGGGGCTAATGTCGTTATCCCAACTGATACAACTAGCTGACGTTAAGTGGCTTGCAGATTTGGATTAAGTAGCTAACGGTGGCTAGCGTAGCTAACCTAGCTAACCTAGCTAGCTAGAGAGCTGACAGAAAGCAATGGCAGCCATACATAAACGTTTTCAATTAAATCCAGTTATATTTATGTATTTTTTTTGCAAGAGACAGTCACAAAGTAGCTTTAAAGAAAGTAAACTACTGAAATAGGTTAGGTTTTCTGTTTTCCCGTCTATAACAGCTTAGACGTTTGCTCATGTTCACTTATTGACTTGCATTAATATGTCTGTATTAAAGCGCCCATATCATATATTTACATTGTATAGTTTTTCCCCCCTAAGGCCCATATTTGTGTTAAAAAAGTTATAATTCGTTTTTGCATAATCAGTTTCCAACCTATCTTTATCCCGAATTAAATAAGCTGTTTTTACTGTGCCTTTAATGCTTGTATATATGTAAATGAGCTATGTTCTGATTGGCTGCCCTGTGTTTAGCTCGTTTAAAAAAAGCAGTCGAGGCTGAAACTCGTCTTGTAACAGCATGTTTTGATTTGTATTTGACATATAAGCACAATTTACTAGAATATTTACACATTGCTTTAGCCCCTTAAATTATTTTAAATAAAAAGAAAAAAAGTGAGAAGTGGTTTTCTGTGATATGGGCCCTTTAGCAAAACTGGCCACTCGTTTGTTAGGAGTGCAGGGAGAAACAAAGTGTCAACTAGTCATGCTGCTCAGGAGATCTGCACCTGTGACATATCTCGCTGATGTAATTAACGCCACAGCAAGCACGTCCCCTGTTCATTATCACTTTTACACGATTCAGCAAGAAGTCTGCTGAGAGGGGCTTTATTTGTATGTAAACACACTCCCTCTCACGTTTCATTACATGGACCTCACAGTAATGTGTTGCACCTTTTTGTAGCTCATGTTGTTGTTCCGTGTTGTGCAAAGAAAGGATAGAATATTCTTATATTCTTCTATACTTCAAAAAGTCAATGTTCCTCAACCTCATTTACAGAAAAAAAATCTGAGTCGGAAGTAGGTTCAAGAGATTATGTAAATTATATAAAAGCTAATACTATAGGCAGCCAGCCTACTTCGTATATTTCTGTATCAAAATACGTGGTTAAAAGCAAGTCACTTATCCAGTCGTTTTGTCTCTTCAGGTATAGAGGAGCTGTGCTTTAAGAGGGATGAGTTGAATAAGCTGATCCAGCAGGAGGAAGCAGAGAAAGCTCGTCTACAGCATGACATCCGCGTGCTGACAGAGAAGCTGAGTCGTGTGAATGAGAGCCTGGCCCACCGCCTCAATGCCCGCGCTGAATTCGACCGCACCATTGCTGAGACTGAGGCTGCATACATGAAGGTTAGCACACAGGCCTTATTTAGCTTTAGAACAAGTTGAGTGATGTGAAATCTTCCATTAATACCACATTTATTGTATTGAACATAGATGACGACATAGACAAAATTGTCATAGAAACACAACTCAAACAGTTGTTCTGGTTGAATGCGCTCAGGGAGAGACACTGTGTGCCGTTGCAGCAGACAGATATCATACATAAAGCTGACTATGGTAGGGTGTATGTTTTGGCTTTGCATCTCGGGGAAAAACACTGTTGTGTTTCAGTTTTTGTACAGTCGGACATCTGGCTAAGCAGAAAAGCACTAAACAGACTTGGACAGTTTGTGTGACATTTGATACTGCATTTCAGTTCTTTTTTTACTAGATAAATTAGAGTTTTTATGGCCAAATGATTAAGGGGTCTCAAAGTCAGATCACCTAGAGGCCACTAGCCAGATATGAATCTTAACTACATAACAAACACACTCATTTAAGTGCATCTTAGTCAATGTTTATTAGAAATTTTTGTTTCCCCACAAACCACAACTACTACTAATAATCATAATAATAATTATTTTTACTATTAGTAATAGTAGTAGTAGTAGTAGTATAAACACATAGTTAATAAATATCATAGTGTTTAATTAAATGAAGTAAACTTACATCCAACAGTAAAATTATATATACTCTTTTTATGATAAGCAGTGGCTTATCATATTATGGGAAGTTACTGCGAGTGAAATTTTGGCAAAGCGGTCAGATTAGTTCTTGTGTATTCGCCTGATAATTCCATTCATTTCTTAATTCTGACATGCTGTATTTACTGCTATGTCGTGAATGAATCCATAAAGACAGATCAAACTGATTCTCGGTCTAAATTACAATGATAGGTAATTTGTTATAGCTAAATTACAGCCATGCCCATGTTCATGCTGTGTTTGAATGGTTCTTTTCGCACGCAGCTAACTTTTTTTTTTTGCTTTTAACATCGTAAGCCTTCTTCTGAATTGATTTAGTCACAGTGTCTGGGTAAACAAATCTAGATAAAAATATTTTGGCACAAAAAAAGATGGGCCGGTTTTAAGGGGAAAAAGTGTAAATACTGTGTGCAATCACTGTGTTTCCACCCTAGTCCCCTTAAGTGTTAGGGACCATTGCAAAATAACTGGAAGAAAACATGTGGAAATGCTTTGTGTAAATAAAAAAATGAGAAGAAAAGCAAAGAAAAAAGACTCGATTTGACGGTTTATTGTGGTTATTTTTGGACCCCACCGGGTGAAACCCACAACGGGTTTCAGTTTTTATTTAATTATTATTATTATTAGTAGTAGTAGTAGTAGTAGTATTTTTTTTGTTTTTTTTTATTTTACTGTTAAATCAGGTAAACTTGAGGAACATGGTTTATGTGATTTGTAGCTTGATCATATGTTGTAAGAAAATGTTTTCTTCATAATGAGTTTTCCTCATAAATGTCCCCTGTTTATAAACTTTATTTAAGCTTAGATCAGCCACTGGGAATTATCTCATTACAGCTTATGCTCTCAAATCAGGGTACCAACCAGTGGTCCTGACACTCAAAACCTTGCAGAATTTTTTGTAAACAAACATTTCTTTGGATCAAAACAAACATGGCAGACAATCTGGCAACCTGGTAGTTGTGTGTGCACTCTACAGAGGAAGTGAAAGAAAACACATTATTTGGATTTTACAATGTTGATGAGGACAAAATAAGTTTAATTATCCTGTTCAATTTGGCTCTCGTTAGTTATCAAGATTTTCACAGATGGCATCAACATTTGCTTTTTATGTAAGACTGTTAGGGATCCTCCACACTATAGGATGTTGAGTCATTGAAAACGTTTAGAATTTATGTTTCGAAATTGGTATAGCCACAACTGAACTGTAAGTACACCACACCACATAATAACCTGGGAAGGTGATCATTTAATATTAGTCTGAAATCAGGAATGCTGGGAGGACCAAGTATGTAATGTGGGACAGGCATGACTGTGTCTATATGGAGGTTGATAGATTTCTCAGATCCACTCCCTCCCCAGATACATGTATTTTTTCGTAGCTGATTTGTATGGAAACTAGTTCTTAGACGTCGAACATAACATATAACCAATGTTATGGTACTTGAGTACATTTATTTTTATGATGGTATTTTCCTGAGCATAATTAAACCATAGCAATTTTACTTCTACTTAAGTTTATTTCTAATGAAGTATGAAAAATGTCCATGTTTCACAACTCAACTTTCAACCTGAGGAAGTAGTAAGTTGGGTGACTAACAAATTTTGGCTAAAGAGCTTCTGTGTTCTTTTACTATGTCTTTTTGTTAATTAAGCACATCAGAACTTTATTAAACTTAAGGCTGTGGCATTAACATTATATTAAGAGTGCCTGCTAGCTTGCTAATTTAGCTATATTAAAGTTAAAGATATTAATTTGTATTTACTGAAAAAGTGTTTTTGTATTATAATAAAATTGAGTGTTATGTCCAGCAAAGTTGGAATGAAAAAACAGAAACAAACATGGTTTAAAATTGCTTATCTGACTTATCTGAGAACTGTCTGGGTGTGGTCCTAATATTCTGATGAATGTGCGTGACTGACATCCATCAGTCCACACCCCCAGCCTGCTACGAAGCAGAACTGAACACAACAGCGTGAGCAAGGAGAAGTGAGTGAAATGGGCTCTACATATCGTTACCATCCAAAAAGAATCTCCAGTTTTTCAGTTTTTATTTTTGTAAATCTGGTGGTCCTTAACATTGTGCAACAATTTTATGATGGATGAACAATAGAAATGCTCTTAAATCATTTTACATTAACTCATGTTAAAAGCAAAGAAGGTTTTTGCCATCTCCTGTAAAGTTACCATTTTGTGTTTTTTGTTTTTTGTTTTTTTTTTGGATGGCGACGATTTGCAGGTCATGTTATAGATCAGGCATGTCAAATGGGGACCTCCCGGGTCAAAGTGCTGAGGAGATTAGTGTTTACCCTCATCTCACGCTCTGAATTCAGTTCACAAAGGCCTTGCTAATGAGCGGATGAGCTGAATCAGGTGTGTTTAATGAGGCAGTGTGCTGAAGTCTGCAGTGTTTTGGCCCATGAGGACTGGAACCTGACATGTGTTGTAGACCATCCACCTCACTAAAAAATTTTCCAGCTTACCATTATCCAGCTTTTATATGGCAGAGAAGGTAAGGTTCTTATACACATTACTGATCGATATGCATCCAGAGAAAGCTGGTGTGGCCAGTTAACTGGACAAATGGACGTTCTTGCTAGCCTTTTTGTAGTAAGTTTCTGCGACTTGAATAGAGAGAATGAGAGTGTTGCCTACAAGAACAAGATTAACCTACTTAGAAAGAAAACAGATGTAGGTTCCCTGGGCTTTAACCAGAAGTAACCGACTTGAGATGTATTTCCAGTGAACAGCTTATTCTTACTTGAATATTTTTTTTTTTTTATTTATACATTTACTTGTATTTGAGTGAATTCTGCAATACCACAGCACTGCATAGTTTCGACTGTTCCCTGCCATAACACTCTTGATCCAACTCATCAACTGTTTATGAAGCACTGCATGGGCTGGATCAGCTGGATCAGTGTGTTAGGGCAGGGAATAGTTAAAACTGTGCAATGATGTGGCTCCCCATGAACAGGATTTAAGGTACCGACCTAAAGTAACTCAATGAAGTACTTTTTTCGATAGTCGGCGTATTTACTTGTTTATTAAATTGTACTTGCGTTCAAGTGAATTGATACCCCAGTACAGCCTTTGCTAATTCTCCTTTTCTCTGTCAGATTCTAGAAAGTTCTCAGACCCTGTTGAGTGTTCTGAAGAAGGAGACGGGGAACCTCGCCAAAGCCGCTGAACCCAGGAGCAGCAAAGATCATTGACCTTGTTGATTTTTTTTTTTTTTTTTTTCCTTCATTTCCATCAAATCTCCCTTTCCTGTGTTCTTGTCTTGTCCACTGTATTCTCTCCTTTTTTTTACTCTTTAAATGCTTCTTCCTCACCAGCATTTATCCCTTCTGTGTCTTTACAATCACTGTATCTAAGCTGTTATTGATATATTTTGATATTTCATTAAATGTCTTCTGGAATAATTCATTATATTTAAATTATATCTTTTAATAAAGACTATTTCCAGTAACGTCTTGTTTCAGAGTGTAGTCTGACCAGGTCTTACTTATCCCTTAAGCTATAGTGTTCTATACAATCTCTTTAGAAGAACAACAAGTCTCATAACCGCCTTCAGTTTATTGAGCATTGTCATTTGCATGTTTTGAATAGTTTTCTCCTTCTCTGAAATCAACAACATACAAATTGTACACATAAGATTTCTCTTGACGCCAGCGACAGAAATGACAAGAAAAGAAAGGCTTTAACGTACAGTACAAATATAGCTAGCTGTTTCCTCTGTGGAAATAAGCAGTATGGGGCTGAGTAGACGATGGATGGACATTTTCAAGAAGCACTTTTGAACCAGAAGTGCTTTAAAAGCCTTTTACTTCAAAGGCACAAGTTTCTATCCTTTGTCTTCGAAGTGTCTCAAGCTATCTAATGTTATAGAACATATCAAACACCATTTTGTTTCCTAATCATCAGTTTGTTCCTTATTTGATCTTCATGGGATGAAGTATCTAGCAAATATCTGAGAGCTATGGAAAACTGGTTAAAGAGCCTACAGTACTATGCAAAAGTCAGAGACCACCCTTCTTTTAATTTTCAAAAACTCCACTAAGAACACATTTGTTTTTCAGGAGATGTGTCATAAGGAAGGGGATAGTCAAAGTTTCACCAAATGGTTGTTGCAAAAAAAGTAATTAAAAGATCTAGAGAAAATTGGACTCCTAACAACAGTGCAACCCTTGGTAAAGCACCAAAACTCTCACCGTCAGATAAACAGTACTGAGGAGAAACTCAAGGCCCATTCTTTCTGAAGATCTGAAAAAAGCCATTACTGAGAAAAGGAAATAGGAAAAAAAAAAAGAAAATTTGCAAATCAAACAAGGAAGCAATTTCACAAGGAAGTGTTTTCAGAACAATGGACTTCAGGGCTCAGACCTCAACATCATTTGAATGTTTTTTGGAATGCTTGGTGTGTGAGAAGCAGAAAGTACAACCAATTTCTAAGACTGAACTTTGGAGATGTGGGAAAAGTATCCCTGCTGATTTCTTTGAGGGAAAAAAAAAAAACTGAAAGCATTTCTCCCAAAAAGAATAAGAGCTATAATGAAGGCAAAAGGTGGGCACATTAAACACTGAAATAATTTCTGCTTGTTTCTGATGCTTAAGAATAACTAACTTATGGCTGTTTTGGCCAGAAATTAAATGATGGGTGGTCTCTGACTTTTGCACAGTATTGTATGTATAGCGTAAACTGGAGCAAGTTAGAGGAATTGGTCCATTGTTTTCACACTCTGTACCCAGGACAGTGTCGTCAAATGGTGAAGGAGTACGGGTCAGTCTGAAATATTCAACTGGTGCCGTAACTCTCTTCTTCCCTAACAATCTCAGCTGAAACGTCCAGCTTTCAAGCATGACTACATGAGGTGCAAAATAAAGCAAAAACGAACTAAACAAAAAAAACAGTGCAATTGAAAAGTAAAACCATTGAGGGAAAAAGCACCTTAGTGCTACAGTTGACTTGCAGGATTTCTCACTAAATTCCCATGAAGATATGAAAAAAAAAGTAATAAAAAAAGTATCTGTGTAATAAATTATGAAAAACATCCTCCCAGAGTGTAGAAACTATACATCAATACTGGCCAAAGAAGCGCATATAGAGATCAATGATCAGACATGCAGTGCCCGTCACTGCAATTAACAGACATAAAACAAACACACACAGACACTGCGGTCAGTTGGCATTGTGCGTGTGCAGTCAGACTTTTTGTCCTTACATACAAACACACACACGTGCACACATACATTCTAATTAATGAATGTTTCCTTCATAACAAAAAATGGACCACTCATTTCTGTGCTCACTGGAATGTGAAAGAATTTAAAGTCCAGAAGAAGCAGTCACAAACAGAGCAAAAGAAATAAGTGGCCTATTGATAGTTTGGTCCAATTCAAAAACAAAACAGAAACTACTTAAACTGACCTGCTATTATGCCTCTATAACACCACTATTCTAGGTTCATGTGATATCACCTTCAAGACAGCCTTCACCCAAATACACGATGGGCTAGTTCCATGCCCAAATTAAGCCTAAACCTAGACTAAAAAGCATTTTTTATCATTGAAATCACCATTGGCATTACAGTTTAGTCCAAGACTAGACTTAATGCATGTGCAAGAAACTGGCTGTATATGATCAATAATTTGTAGACACCTGCTTATCCATTGTTTCTTCTGAAATGAAGGGTATTAATAAGGATTGCCTTCCCTTTGCTGCAGTAACAGCCTCTACTCTTTACACTAGATGCTGGAACATTGCTGTGAGCATTTGAGCACTAACAAGAACATTAGTAAGGTCAGGTACTGATGTTTGATTAATTAAGGATCACAAATTCCACTCCAACTCATCCAAAAGGTATTGGATGGTGCGCCATCACTCCAGTGGATGCAGTTCCACTGCTGTACTGACCATTGCTGGGGGGCTTTAAGACCCTCTAGCTAATGTTTAGTATTAGACATAATGACCTGTAACCTTAAGCTCACATGCAGTTCCAGAGTGTTCCATTCTGTTTGCAAAGGCTTTCTATGGAGATTACTGATTGCCTATGGCAGCTTAATTTAGCTATATTCACTATTTAGAAGGTGTGTCTAAATACATACAGCATATGTATGACTCCACTAACATAGACATAAAAACCAAATGTGATGTGTGATGTTCAAAAAGTGTTATGAATGTATAGCAGGCCTGCTTATGTAGTGTCAAGTGTCCCACTGAGAACATCGGCGCTGCCGCTCTTCGCTTTCTTGATCCGTGACATATCCTATGAGAGTTACTCGAACGCTGGTGTGGTTGGTCTCCACAAATGTGCCTCATAACTGTTCCAAATGAGCAAACCAGATGAGGGAGGCCATTGGATATAAGCTTCAGATTTATGTCCACTACATTGGACACAACATAGACTGAGAAAACATGAAACATACAAATGTAAAAGTGGTGCAAGTATACTGTTTGGGAGCCTTGTTGATACACATGCACATACAAAAAGGAAAAAAAAAAAAAAAAAATCACAAAGAACAAGAATTGTGGCACCCTTTCACTAGTTATGTCTTCTATGTCTACTGTCTCTTGTCAGGTTTTTTTTTTTTTTTTTTTTTTTACTGTCCATTCCCCCGTCCGTCCCTTTATTTACATTCGACGAGTCCAAGCATCCTCCTCCATGTTTGAGGAATTTGGTCACTTTCATGAGGTGAGCAGAGTTACACAGAGAAGTGTGAAGACAGTATGAGAGACAGAGATGGAGATATAGAGAAACCCAGCATGGTAACATTTTACCATGTCCAGTCCAGATTCTGTCCCACACTCAGATGGCCCACCTACAGTCAGACAGTTGATTTAAAGCACATGGAGACAGACAGTCGTAAGAGCAACAGATGGACTTTACAGGATGAGCGATGAGACCACCTCAGCTGCTTTGGGTTTTTCCACTGACAGCAGAGATGAAATGGAAAGACTGGAGTTAAGAAGTCCACCCATTTTTGGGTGGATGCTACTGGTTCCTTTCCTATGTGTGTGCACGTGTGTGTGTGTAGGCCGGTTAGGCTGCTGGTTGGTCCCTTGTGCCTCCAGTTTTGCTGCAAAGTTCAGAAGTAGAGAGCTGGTTCACTGCTGAAGTCTGAGAGGGAGGAACTGTCTGCTGGTGTCAACTAGAAAAGAAAAGAGACAATATGAGGCCATTTTGAAAATGAGCCACCGCAGTATTTTGACTGGGGGATGCACCAAAATGAATTTCTGGGCCAATAACAATAAACATTGACTAGAAAGGGAAGGTTAGTGAACAAATTTTAAGCTGGCTTGGCAAAGCCATCTACTAATGTGGAAAAGTTAATGCAGTTACAGTCTGTTTATAGCTTAAGGTTTATGTTGTACTGAATGGTTAAAAGTAGTGGGTTGTTTATGATGTGTTTACGTAGTTGTTTTTGATTTATTTAAGTTAAAGGGGTTGTTGTTGTTCGGTTGTCTGAACAGTTGTTGCTACTCTGGGTGGTTGCTAGGTTCGTGCTAAGTAGTTGCTATGGAACTGCAGATAGTTTTTAGGGTGTTGGTAGGCAGTTGCTATAGTATCTTAGGTGGTTGCTAGGGTGTTCCTAGGCAGCTGTTAGGTTGCTAGGTTATTGTTAGGATATTGTTATGTGGTTCTCATAGTATTTAAGGTGGTTGTTAAGGTGTTGCTAAATGGTTGCTAAGGTATCCAAGGTGGTTGCTAGGGTGTTACTAGATGATTGCTGTAGTGTTTGAGGTGCTTAGTACAAGTATAGCAATGTTGTTGGCTGCTGTGTTATCCAAAGTGGTTGCTAAGGTGTTGCGAGGCAGCTGCTATGGTATCTTAGGTAGTTCCTAGGGTACTGCAAAGTGGTTGCTATAGCACTGCAGTTTGTTGCTTGTGTGTTGCTATGCAGATATGGTTTTCCAGCTTGTTGCTTTACGATTGTTAGGTTAATCATTGCTGTGGTATTGATAGGTGGTTGCTATGGCATTTCAGGAGGTTGCTATAGTGTGGCAAAGCAGTTGCTTAGGTATCTAAGGTGATTTCTGGGTTGTCAGTAGGCATTTGCTATGGTGTTCTAGCTTGTTGCAAGGGTTTTGCTAGGTGGTTGCTAGATGTGTCTGTCTGTGAGCGTTTGAAGCACGTATTTAGTGTAAAGCTGTGTAATAGCTATGCAACTACTGTATAATTATGGTGTATTAGCATGTAACAACTACTGTGCATGTGTGCAATAATTGTGTAATTACTGTGCATTAGTGCATATGTAGGTAAGAGTGTATAACAGCTATTTAATTACAGTGTATTAGTCTGTATGTGTATGAGTATATGAGACGTCAAAAAGCACAAACGCACTTCTCGAGTATGGGTTCTACAATTATCTTCATCCCTCTAGCGCCAGCATGTAAATGCAGCGTAAAGCAGGTTAAAATTGTAAATATTGTTGACCTGGCCATGATGTAGCTAAATTGAGAGTCATTGTAAACTTTTACACATTAAGCAGGGCTCTTAGTAATGTTACTATTTGAAGGGAAAATGGAGTGTTCTTTGCAGTAGGAACACACTTTCCCTCAGCTAGGCTAGCCTCAACGAGCTAACTGGCTAGTTATACAAACCATTTTGAGAAGTTACAAAAACTTCATGAATATCTGCTTTAGCTGACTTAAGCATTAGTTTCAGAACAGAAACCATGCACAGGTGTCAACCCACATTTGTTACCTGTACAAATGACATTTCCTCCACCGTTTTGGAGGTATATGCTCATATAAGGCTTAGATACAGGATATGTTGTGTAGTACAGTTTTGCCCATACACTTTAGACAATTTACAGAAAAAAACACTTTTGTTGCCTTAAAGTTTGTTTTTTCTTTGTGTTTTATTGCACTAAAGTGATGTGCTCAGACTTTGGGTTTAATTGGTGTGAAAATGTGCAAGCCATCGGAGTATCATTCGCCAGAACTGGAAAAAAGTTGGTGTCTCCCATGACACAAAGATGTATAGGCAAAGGTACATTTACTCCTCAATCTCCCCTTTCAGATTATGCTCGAAGAGACTTTCTGTTCCGTCAGCTCATGACAGAAAACAACCTAACACCTAACTCTCATTCTCCCACTGACTGCCTTGTCTTTAACAGTATGTAATAGCTATTTAACTTTCAAATAAAGTAAAATTTTAATTTTGGGTTCTGTTATATAGCATATCAAGTAATTAATATGATTACCTGACCACAATAAAGAAAATCAAAACTGTTGAAATTGCTGTTGTTGATGGGGCTGTCACAATCATTAAATTTTACTTGTCATGAATAAATGCGAATAACAATTTAATTGTTAATCCTTGTGTGCAACTATTAAAATATAAGCCTGAAGTGTCCAAATTGGCTGATCAGCCATCTTGCTGGCTAGTTACGTTTACTTATTAGCTAACAGTGGTTGAATTGTCGAATCAATACTGTGCGCACACTCACACAAACATCTTAATTTACAGAGTTATGTGTAGAATTAAGCAAAGCCACATGTTCTTTACGAGAGTAAAATGACTGCAGACAGCAGAAATAATTACGATCTTAAATAATTGTGGTTGAATAATTTAAATGTTAGAAATGTACTATAAGGGTATCGGTGAATTTATACAGTTTGGGGACAGTAAATATAACGGTTACTCTCTCTTGAGGTTGACACCTATAACATGGGTTATTGCCCTTCCTTTTTTTGTTGCTCGTTGTGCACAAAACAGACTAGTAAACTAGCAATGTAAAGTAACAAAGTTATGCTATACAAATTCCAGTCTAATTATTTTGGGGGTTGAAAAAGGAATTGTGTTAGATCACATTGATTTCTGCAAGTTCTGCTGCTTGAGGCTACATTTATGCTGATACAATCCCTTGTGACCATCTAACAGCAAATAGACTAATGGAAAATCCCTTAGATTGGTGAAATGGCAAACCCAAGACAGTGAGGGCTTGTTTTAAACCGTACTGAAACGGAAGACAGGAGTCTTACAAAAAAAAAAAAAAACCCTGTCGTTTGTAATTTCAATATCAAACAGAGAATAATAATAAAAGTTTTAAGCAAAGTAAATAATATACAATAAAGCAATCACTTACAGCAAGCAGGAAGTTCTACCAGTAAATGTGCATTGCTAAGACAACTTACCATGACTTCCTCTGACATGTTGGTCTGCTGGGAACTGCCGTCTCCGAGGTGTGCAGGGTCATCAAGCTTGTGTTCCTGCCAGGCAGTAAACTCTACGGAATGCTTTGGAGTGTAGTTGGACAGATCTGAAGACACAGGAATGTCAATAGAGTCATTTCAATAATTAAAAGACAGTAATTATGACTAACATGCATAAGTTGGGACAGCAGTGTGCAGAATTTGTGCTGTAAAGACTAACAACATGGAAAAATCATGCATAACTAGTAATTATTTAAACAAGCAGTTTTTGTTACTGTGCCTTTAAGACAGATATATCGCTGCTGTCAGAAGAAAACCTTGTATCTCTATTTTTTCTTGTTTTTCATTTTTTTACATAATTTGAAAATCACTATTGCCCTTTACATTGTGTGTCAATTTCATGAAGAATGGACCAAAAGAAATGACCCAGAATGACTTGGGAAAAAGTCTGGTTCCACTGACTTTTTTTTGTTTTGGAGATACAAGGTTTTCTTCAGACAACAGCGATATGCAAATGACCTCTGTTCTGATTGGTTGCCTTTATTGTGCCTCATTCAAAAAGCAGTCTGAGCTGAAACACTCCTTATGACTTCAATATGAATGGGTGGTGCTGAATTTATGAAGACTTTGGCATCTGCATTGAAAAAACTGACATTTAATGCTCATTTGGAACAAGTAAACAAAAACCATCATCAATCAGGACAGGTCTGTTCTATAGGAAGAAACAAAATTGCTTTTGACATTTCACTGTGAGGACATAATCTCCACAAATGCCACAGCCTCTGTGATGACACCACTTGAGACTTGTTTACTATAGTGCTCTCCGTTTCATTACAGGTGACCTTTTCCACAAGCATCACTTGATTTCTTCAGAGTGGGGTGATCATCTTGTGCTATACGGAGATTAAACCACTGCTTGCCTTTCATTTACAGTGCAGCGCTGTAGAAATCGCAGTGTCAGACCTACATTACAAGCCTCCTGACATTTACAAATGCATTTAATTCAACCCTCTCCACAGTACTGGTTAATGCTTGTAACCCCATTGACTGCTACTGAATGTTGTTAAAGAGCACATATAATGGAAAAACAAATGTACTTTAATAAAACAGTTTGATATAGTGTGTAAACACTGCTAAAATGTCTAAATATGCTGTTTGTTTCCGCAGTTTATGCAGCCCACATATGGAAACTAAGCTGCAAATACAGCCTGTTTTGAATTTACAGTTTTTGTGATGTCACGCAAATCAACATATTTACATGTATCTGCCTATTCAGCCTACAGCAGTTTAGCCTCATCCATTCATGCTGAAGTTAACAAAGAAGTTTATGACTGCTCTGTTAATTAGGCCCAATACAGGGCAGCCAATCAGAACAGATATCATTTACATATATCAGTCTCAAAGACACAAACAAAACAAGCGTGAATAATTTGTAATAATGGATAAAGGGAAGTTGGAAAATGGCCAAGTAAAAAAGAAATAATGAATTATTTTTGGTACATAAACCCAAACAAACTTCATAACTACACCTCTGGGGAAAAAATGAACCTTAATCTCAGCCTTATTACATACTAAGGCTTATTATTCACTAAATACAGGGACTTCAATGCAAACTGGCAGAGCTATTCTTAGGTTATAGAAGTGTGTAATAAAGGAGGTAAAACCAAAAGAGGACATGGGCCATTTAAAAGAAAGCATTTCGTTTTCTTAACTTTTTTTTTGATTTCAAATGAACTTTCGAATTAAGAAATAAAATGACTATACATTTAAAATATCAATTAAAGATGAGCTCCTTAATGAGTATTTCCACCTCAAC
>JAILXH010236118.1:61367-72682 GCA_023558415.1 Piaractus mesopotamicus | reverse complement strand
ACATCAATGAATTCTGTTTTTATTTACATTTTGCAAAGTATCCCAACTTTTTTGGAAATAGAGCTGTATAATGCAATTTTTCCTATTCATACTTGGAGTGATATTTGGGGTTGCGTTGCTGGGTGTGTGTTTTGGTACAGTTTAATATACCAAAAACAGTCATAATTCATTTTTTCATGTTTACAATATTGTTTCATCTCTTTTGGGATAAAAAGAAGTAAACTGGCTGTTTACTGTGCCATTAAGATTGATATATGTCAATGACCTCAGTTCTGACTGGTTGCTTGTATTTTGCCTCTTTCAAAAAGCAGTCCCAGCTGAAACGCTACGTACAACTAGCAACTTCAGTGTGAATGGGTGGAGCTTAAATGCTTTATGATAAATAGGTGGACAAATGATAAAAATATGTTAATTTTTGTGACATCACAAAAACAATGGCTGCTTAGTTTCCATATTTGGCCTGTAAGGACTGTGAAACAAATGGTTAAAACTTTAACAGTGCTTACATGCTGCATCAAAATCTTTTTTTTTTTTTTTTAATTAAAGTGAGGAAAGTTTAGTTCTCCATGATGTGGGCCCTTTAAAACTAGCTTTTATCTTATAACCTCTGACCGATAACAAGAATTTTAGCCATCGTTAGCTTTTGCCTCAGGACAGTGGCACTAAAAACCTTTTAGTCCAATTTGTTCAATCAAAAAAAAGGTGTGATGTTAAAAGGCTGCAGTGATGAAAAGCGGCAGCAGACAGAGAGACAGACAGTGTGTATGTGTGTGCGAGAGAGAGAGAGAGAGAGAGAGAGAGAGACAGAGAGAGAGAGAGAGAAATGAGAGAGCACATCCCTGCAGTGATTCAAACACAATGCGCCTGATCCAGGCCCGTTTGCGCTGCAGGCTGTGCGTCTCTCCTGAGGCTTCAAATCCACACTTGTCGTTTGATTTGAAACCTCTCAGCCTCAGCTCTACATCAGCATGCACTCCCAAATGCGTGAGTTTACTAAAACAGTAATATTCATTCTCTCTCTCTCTCCCTCTCTCTCTCTCTCTCTCTCTCTCTCTCTCTCTCTCTCTCTCTCTCTCCCTCTCCTCCCAGAGAGGGATCCGTGCCCAGCTCCTTCATTAGTAATAAGAACGGATGTAAGCAAGCTTCCTGGGCTCGCACTTCAAACGAAAGCCTGTTAAGATCACTCTCGGTGGGGTGTAGTCCTCCAGTGCTCTTCCTTGCCATTCCCTCCACATTGATTACTAATACATAATTAGCTCTCTAAATATCTGGGACTTGGAAAAAAAGGGAAAAATCCTTCATTTCAAGAGAAAATTTAATTTTTATTTGGTGTGAAAATCCTTTTTGGGTTAAATCTTTTTTTCCAGCTCAAGAAGTCTGGCAGCAAGCGTGTGTTTTTTAAAAGAAGACAATTTTATGGCTGTTTGCATGGTTTTCTGGGCAAATAAACAAAACTCTTTTTAGGCTCTCTCCACAGTCTAATTAGAAGAGGTTTGTAGAGCAACCGAGCACATACTGATTGAGGAAAGCAAGTGATAAATATTTTACAGCGGAATGCAACTGTTGCTCTGTGTTCTTCCCCAGGGACAGTAAACGCTGATGCTGACTTAAAAGTTGGAGAAGAGTCTGAGGCGTAGAGAAGCCACAGGGAGATTAGTCTGGGCAGGCCCACTGCAGTGTGCAACACACAGTAAGATCTCTTCTGGATGGCAACACACAAACAGCGCTGAGCCACTGGTACGCACCTGCTCGTGCGGCTAATGGAGCAGCATGCTGTATTTTTCATATCCCACATATCCGGCATGCTATATCTTTCAGCTGTTGCCCTCTGGGAGGCACTACAGATCTCTGACGACCAATCCAACCTGATTCAAAACAGTTTCTTTACCACTGCGATGCAAAACATTTTTCCAGTCTAAATCTCCTGTCTTCTCTGGACTTGCAGACATGCACACTTATGTATGTTACTGAGAAAGGCTACAGGGTCATAGGGCTTTATTTTCTATTTAACCAAGGGGGGTAAAGTGAATTTTATGTGAACGTCCAGAAACTTTGCTTAGGATTCAGTAGACTTTGCCTGTAGAGTTTCCCAAAATTCATAGTGAAACACAATGTGATAGCAAATGAAACAGGAAGAATTAAAAAAAATGAATAGAAATGAAATTTTTCAGACAATAAATCAAAAATGTCATTACACAAAGTAATACATAATTCATGTTCAAATGTGTAGAAGTTGGTGTCAATATCAACCATAGAAGTGCCCTGTTATTAGTATGCTTTATACATTTGTAGCTATGTGGCCTCACAGATCCATTAGAGTCCATGTCCCGAAACAGTAACCACTATATTCATGTAAATGTACAAATTCACTGATACTCATATAGTACATTTTCAATGTTAAAATCATTAGCAACAACCCATTTTTGTGTTCCTACTCATGGACATACTAATTACTATTTTATCAGAAACTTTACTGATACTTTTTTTAAAAGTTAATCAGCTAAACAGTCTCTCAATCAGTTAAATACACATGTAAACCTAGTCAAGTCAGAGAGAAGGTAAGAGACTGCAGAGTTGGGCTGTGTTCAGCAATGAGCTGACACAAGAAAAAGTCTCTAGCTTTTTGTATGATAATCTTTGCTAATGTGTCTTCATGACTCAACTGTTGTGCAGCATGCTTGAGTACATATTTAAGGCACACAGAAATTAAACTCTCATCTGATAGTCTGGTAATAAGAGCACCACATTTTTGGTACTTGTGGAAAAAGAAGCTTTTTGATGTCTTGCCTCATTTCTCACATGTAGTGATATCTGTTTTGTTTTTGTCGAATTATTGATGATTAAAGGGAAAACCCTATTAGACTAGATTTTCTGTACCCCAGCTTTATATAGCCATGTACTTCCAGAGACCAGAGATTTAGATTGGGCATTTGCATGTCGCTTGTTACTGTGGCTAAATGAGTAATATTGGTCTTTATTCTATTGTAATTAATGTATTGTCTTAATTATGTTGTTCTCTGTTGGAACTATGTTTGGTAAGAGTTGGACCAACGATGAATTTCACCAGCTTGGCTGTCTGAATCTATGAATCTGAATCTAATAGAGCCCTTTAGGTTACATTACAACCAACAACAAAAACTAAAATCTATTTTATATACATGAAACTTATTCATGAGAGAAGTCCAGAGTTGCTATTGTCATTTGACTATACATTTGATTTCAATTACATAAGTTATTACATAGTGTGTTAAATATTACATTTACATAAATTAATTAAATTATATAAACTAAATATTACATTTACGTTTCATTTACCTTCTGTATTGACAGGCTTGGCAGGATCTTTTTTTTTGACAAACATTGCAAACACGTGAAGAATGTTTCCTTCTAGCAAAACAAGACTATATGCATACCTTTTCATAAAATTCAAATGAGAAAATCTATTGAAAGTTTAGAATCTGTACTTTCTCATATGATCAAGTAATAATTAATCAAAAAGTAAGTGGCCTAAGCGGGTTCAATATGCAGTTTTTAGGCCAGTCGTGAATGTTCCTGAGCTCAGACAGGTTCAAAAACAAAACTGTAAATGTATAGCCATATGTCAGTGTTCTGTTTGATGATGAACAAATAACTATACACGATATGTACTTGCATTGTACACTCTCAGAAAAAAGGTACCAAACTGTCACTGTGGTGGTACCCTTCTTGTCTCTTGGGTGGTACAGTAGGTCTTCAGTACCTTTAGTTAGGAAAAATAGTGGTACCATATTTCATTGCAACTATTTTTTTAGTTGTATTGACTTGTCTCTAGTCTTTTTATTTTATTGGTCTGTTTTATAACATCAGGTTATGAAAAGGTGCAAATATGTACTAAAATCTTTCAACATACAAAATTAGACCCTTAACCCAGTGTTGTATGTTTTCAAGTACATTTACATTCTTTGTAACTTAATGAATGAAAAACATACCTGCACAGTACCTTTTTTCTGACAGTGTATAATGAAACCTATAATCTGTCCTAAAAGCACATTTATCAGAACTGGACATGCAGAGTGTGGAAAAAAGAGCAAACAACAGTTAACAGGTGATATACTCTATTGATTGCTACCACTAATAAGGCATTACAGAAAATGAAGCAATTTCAAATACAGACTACAATACTGATCATCTGCGAGAAAGCAAAGTGGGTTAAAAGGCATCCTCATAAGAATAGCCTAATCAGATGATACATTATACCATATTACTCTTTGTTCAGTACTCTAAGACCCAATTTCTGTTCTCTGATTAAAGCAGGTAACTGGCACACATGTATCTGGGCACCAAACTATAGTAGACTTATGATGAGTTAAAATTTCATACAAGGTTGAGTATTGCCAGGATTTCACAACATTTCATTTCAAGAGCAATTTAACAACATTTTTTTTCACAGAAAAACAATTTGTTCAGATTTATATTGTGAAATCAACACAGGATAAACTAGGAAACTGTAACTGAACTGGGGCACTACAACAAACGAGGGTTCAAACGGCACCAAAGGGAGGTATAGGTCAGGTATGTTAAGTAACTCTAGTCTGCCTATTACAACTATTATTTTTCCTAGTTCAGACCATGCCTTCAACATATTGTGGTAGTAGAAGCCAGAATGACTGAAGGAGGGGAGAGAACTCTGAGAACGTGGGTTGGAGGTTTGGGTGGCCTGTGCTTTAAGCTAGAGGGCCAGACCACCCTTAATGAACAGAGATAGGACTGAGAGATAGAAGTGTGGAACAGGGAGGAGATGGGGTGGTGGTGGGGTGCGAAAACTTTATTAATGGAAACAGAATGTGGAGATGGGAAATTTATAGAGCATTAGATTGGATGGACGAAGAGCTTAAGGCATGCACCACCTTCTAAACTTCAGTTATTTCATTATGCTATGGTATAACTGAGATGTGCATTATTTGAAAGGCACTGTATTTTACAGTATTTCAACTCAAAATGTGTAGTAATTTACTGCCTAGTGAGATGCATTACCATTACAGTTTATATGTAAAAATACAGGAGAACTTTGGTAAGTTATCAGGCTGCTTTAAAATTCAGGTTATCAGGCTGCCTTAAAATTTTGAACTGAACTTCTAATAAGTGAACATAACAAGAATCTGTCTTATGCTCTGTAAACTTATTATTTGAAGTTCAACTGACTTAAAATTTTAAGGCAAAAGTTAAAACACTACATTTTTTTTATAGTCTATAGCAGCAAAGTGCTACATATCACAGTACATATTCACAGCATACAATTGTTGTTTTACCATTACTGAAAGTAATGTTAGTACTAGCAGCTATCAATTTACTGGAATTTTAGTTGAGTATTTTAGTGTATATTTCAAAATCTTTTAGACAGACACAAACTGTATTGAGTTTTAATAAAAATCAGATTTATACTGTCAATGTCAGAACAAAATCTTGTATCTTCAAAATGGTAATTTTATAGGTGAAGGAGAAAACTTTCCTAACTTTTAATGTAAGTTAATATAATAAGATTTCTTTGGTAATATTAGACCACTTCTATTGCACCATTCAATATTTTTGGCTACATTAACATTGCTCAGTCCTGATTTTTTGCTCAGATCAAATCTTTCTAACTCATTTACATTCAAGTAGGTAAGTGACCCAGATCTGTCATTAATGTGAATGAACCTGCATCATGAAAAGACTCACATGTGCACGTCCTAAACAATAATGTCACATGAACAAACCATGTTTGTAACGAACAACAAACAAACCAACCAGCAGAACAAGCCTTCATCCCCAAAATAATTGGCTCTGAACCCCTCTCAGCTGCTCATTATGACAGCAAGACAAAGGCGAAAAAGGGTCAGATACCTTGCTTTTGTATTGTTTACTGGCACTGACACTGCTGTCACATTAACAGTGCATGAGCAGTGAAAAAACACAGCAATTCTGATCTTAAGATCACATGGCCCCAAATTAGATATGTATCCAATCTAGGACCACATATGAAAACATCAGATTTGTGTGTCCACACAGCTCTGAAAACACCAGATACGGGACTAGATTTGCGGCACTTCAACCTGGTAATATGACACCTTATAAGGAACAGCTGCCATTTTCAAATCATGTTAAAAAAAAAGTAAAAATTGTGATAAGTTTTGTTCAGATAGTGATGATATATTGCTTTAAATTAATATTTCAGTTATTTCAGTATATGATTTCCTTCATCCACTCCCTGTTCCAGTGCCAGTACGCATGGCCTGGTTGTAATGTTCACCTACCAGTGGATACTTTAATGAATGCAAGTGACAAAGCTAAATGGAGATGAATAGTGCCAGGGTGACTTCAGCTGACATTTATTGCCTCCTGGCAGTCATGCCATTAGCAAATTAGCTTCATTCAAGGGCCGGGCCGGACGACTCCAATAGAGAGAGAGAGAACTTGATAAATATCACTGGGGCGCAGCGAGACATTCAGATGAATTAGAAGCAAACGTAATGAGCAATGTGAACAAGGGTCTCTCTCTCTCTTTCTCTCTCTCTCTCTCTGTGTTGCTGAGAGGAGAGTATACACCATGATGTGTTTTGTTGATGTGTGATGAAGGCAAAGAGGAATTATTTTAACTTTTACAGATCACTGCAATGTCAGAACGTTCATGGACATGCTGTTCTCAATTAGTGAAAATAACCTTTTTGTATGCCTTTGGCTAGATTTAGCAACAAAGGTCGTTCTTTCTCGTCTGTCCTATACCTTTTAGCTGTCTTATGCCATACATTTTGCTGCTGCCAGAGTTTGTTCACTGTCAAACTGATATATTTTTCCTTAAGACGTTCCATCAAAAGAGTAAAACACTACATAGTTCATAATGTGGTATCATCGTTCAAGGTTGAACAGGAGATATGCAATAACTTGAAACATTTCATCAGCTTTGGCATTTTTAAACCTCATGCTGGGTGAATATGCCTCTTAAATATTATGAGAGAGGAATAGCCTGAGGTTTTGCCTCTCTGAAACAGAAAAGAGAGATATGCGAGGCTAAAAAGCTAAAAACAGTGCTAATTTAGCCTAATGTCTAGCCTAGTTTCAGACTATTGAGGCAGGAACAGCTTATACTGCCATTTGGCAGATCCTCCAGCTATTGCCTTCTATTTTGCAGCTAACTGTTCAAAGAACAACAAGCAAGCGAGAGAAAATCACACCACGCAATTGACTTCACAGAGAATAATCACCTTTGGGAAGAAAGACGGAATCAAAAGAGCAGTAAATGTCTTAAGTCCATGGAGCATAGGCAAATCACAAGTCATCGTTTCATCTTTATACGAGCCTGCACAACCTGTGGCCTCCAACAGACTGACCCCGGCCTGTTCTGGGCTGATGAAAATCCACGCTTCTGAATCTATTTCCACATCTCATAGTCTGCACCTACTTTCCAGTTTTATCTTGACAAATGTTATCTGTGTTTGTAGTGAAGCCTTAATTATGTGTTCTCTCATCACACTTCCTGCATCGGAGGATCAACTTATCTCTCCTCCAGCTTTGGTTTCAAACTCACCATTAAATACTGCAACCAACAGCACTTTTCCCCTGTTTCCTTGTAACACACAAAAATAAAGGTAAACTGGGCCACGATGAGTTATGGGTGTGGGTAGATGTTTGTGTGTGCGCGTGTGCCCATATTTGTGCTTGTGTCTTCAGTGGTTGATTGAAAGACTGAGGTATACAGCAGAATAATGCTGTAACAGAGCTGTAAGCCACCATCAGTAGCTTAAACAGTATGAAAATAACTCACCGTATACAAACAGCACATATTCATCGCTGTTGGTCCCAATATGGTTGCTGGCCTCGCATCGATATGTGCCATTGTCTGTTTTGTTGAGGGTTGTGATGATTAATTCTCTGCCCTCCACGATCATTCGTTCAACATCAGGAAGCTCCCCGCCGTCTTTTGTCCATAGCACTGGCTCAGGCCTGTATATAACAAGCATGTGAACATTTAGCTCCAGCCCTTGCAGCAAACTTCTTTCATGGATAAGAACTTCTTAATAGACATTTATGTCATTTTCATTTGTAGAGATAATCCAGTGTACTGGATAGCAGCACCAATACTGGCCTTTTCCATTCTATACGTTCAACACTGTTTTTGGGTCATGGTCATGTAAAATAACAGCACGTTATCCAGTAGCCAATTTTGTCATACATATTTATTTTTTTTAGTTAAAATGTAACTGTTAAAATGTGATAGTTACAGTCTGATGTTACACAGAAGAATGATTCTGAGCAATTCCATACACTACGATATACAGATTGCGAATATCAGATCGATACTTGGTATTGACTGATATCCTGATTTTACATAATTGGTATTGGGAGGAAACAAGTGAGAATGGAGCATGGCTAATCATTTAGTAAACTCTTTCATAATATGCTCAACAAAGGTGCAAGTTATGGCTCTGTCAGGTGCCACTTGTTCTCTGAACTCAGCAGGCAGAAGAATCTGAATGGGCTTTCTTTGTCATTTCCACAGACCGTGAAGAAATAAGCCTGAATTTTAATGAAGGGACAAATAGGTAGGCCTATTTTCTATTTACTGCACAGTTTAAAAGTCATAGACCAGCCTTCAGTTATTTCATTTCTATTTATAACAGCCATTACGTGTCAGTTATTAATTTTCCAGGAGATATTTCTGAGGAGATTAGACATAAAATAATCCACATGCGTAAGGAATGAGAGTCAAAGGAAGATCAGTGAGAAAAAAACAGCAGTTTTCAAAAATGGAGTTGAAAAATTATCACAATTTTTAAAGAAAATGGAGCTTCCATAAAATGCCTGGTAAACCACCATTAAAGCTTTCATCTTTGAGAGAAACAAGAAAATCAAGCTCCTGTCCAAACAGAAAAGCTGCTGGTAAGCAGAACAATAGACTCTCTAGACCTCAACATCACTGACTGTGTTTGGGATTACCTGAATTATGAGAAGCAGAAAATGCAACCAATTTCTAAGACTGAACTTTGGAAGTGGGGAAAAATATCCCTGCAGGTTTATTTGAAAAACTGAAAGCAAGTATCCCGAAAAGAATGAAAGCTGTAATAGACAAAGTGTGGATGCACTAAGTACTGAAAATTCATATTATATTTAGTTGTTGAGGTTTCTGTGTAATTTTCTGCCTTTTTTCCTGATGCTGAAAAACTGAATAAGAATGACTTGATCTCACTGACCATTTTGACTGGAAATTAAATAAATGAAGGCTGGTCTCTGACTTTTGCTGAGTCCTGCGAATTTGTTCTTTGAACTGCTGCTGCTGCCAAACATTAAAACTATGGCTAACAGCAGACAGCCCTTATTTCACTTTTCCAATCAGCATCAACCTTCAAAAATGTGTGTATTCATGACTATTTATCTTAGTGTTAAAGGCTTGGTTAAATTTCATTACTAAAGTCTGTGCAAAAGTTATATTCTTTCACTTTATTATCACTGTTATTGAACTCCAGCTCAGAAAGGTCACAGAATTCAACTTATCTGCTAACTATGTCTCTCTGTAATTACGTGACACGCTAAAACTTTCCTAAATATCAAGATCTGATTTATCATTGTAGCTTCTTTTTTAATATGAAACAGTAAAGGTCTCCATTGTTATTTGTGTCTTTTGGCTCTTGTTCTTCTACTTCTTCTACTTGTTAAACTGAAAATTCAGGGTTAACAAATGAATTTCCTCTTAATTAGTGAAAAAGAGGAATTAGCGACTTACAACGGGTTGCCTTTGGATACACACTCCAGTTTGAAGTACTGTCCTTCTTGCGGCACAATTAAAGAGTGTACAATCTCTACTTGGGGTGCATCTGTGGTGAAAATGAGAGGTCAGCTGGTAAACAAGAACATAAATCTAGGCAATTAGGCAAATATAGACTGCAATGTACACCAAGAAGCATAATAGTTCCTTAACTCAGCACTATTGACATTTTAACAGAATAAAGTGAAGGGCAATTTTTCTCAGATCGTAAGAAGAGAAACCAAAGATGATTCAAGTGTTTCAAACAAAACATCATTTGCCCTGCTAATTTCCATCTGGTGCCACATTTCACCTAATTGCTTTCTTAAGTAAACATGAATAAATCTTCTTTTGCAGCATAATGAACTATGGCACTGTTAAAACTGTTTTTTGGCACGAATTACCCTTTTGCTGCACATCTGAAAGCATTGCTCATCTAAATGCTAAGACTAAGCTCTGGGACGTGGGGGGCTACTTCGAGCTCGGCTGTACCCTCGGTTACTCACAGTGGACCTCCAGCACCTCTGTGACTTGATGAGGAGTTGAATTCAAAGTTATGTGCTCCACGCTGCAGGTGTACGCTGCTCCGTCGTCATTTCTGTTCACCCGGAGGTGTACGGTGCTCCTCACTGTGAACGACCGGCCTGTGGCGTTCACCTCCTTCACACCTGCCACAAAAAACACAGATGAGAATGCATTAGTTGTCTCCCAAAGGTCATTAGCAGTCTTTCTTTAGATCCTTAGCTTGGAATCCATATTGATTTCTCTACTGCAGTGATTCCCAATCCTGATCCTGGATTACTACTGGCCAGAACATTCTAGTGTCTTTCCTTCTCTAACACACCCACTTTAAATGAAGAAGGGCTTATTAATTGATCTATGCAAACTTCACCCATGAATGTGTACTTCTAAAGCAACTGTCGCTACAGACTTCATTAAACTAGCATTAAACTAGTCCAAAAATCTACAAATTTACATTGTATTTTTACTATTTTTTTTTCCTGTTGCTAAATATTTACATCTGATGTGTAGATTATCTTTACCCAGAAGATACTGTGGCTGGTTCCCCAACATAAGCTGTATAGAATTAGCTAAGGCTGATGCAAAAATAGACCGCTGCATACGAGAGGAACCATTCAAACGAAAGCCTGACACAGCTTGAATGCTGCACATGGCGAGTGGCCATGGTTGTAATTTAGCTATAACTAACTTAGCCATTAATCTGATTCTGACTGATAGTTACTTAAATCTTAATGGATTCATTCATGACATGGTGGAATATATTGCATATTGGTAATGGAATTATCAAGCAAATGAACACAAACATAATTGTTCTCTTTGGCCAAAACTTCACTCAAGGTGTTCAACAGGAATGCCAAGGCTATCACAGTAAAAGTCCCATATAATTGTACTTGTAAGTTTATTTTACTTTACCACTCTGTGTATTTGTACTACTACTACTACTAATAATAATAATAATTGTGGTTAAATGAGTGTATATGTTAAGCTGTTAAAATTTATATTCCTTTTCTCATATTTTAGTTTGCAATGTTAGGCA
>JAILXH010236118.1:33693-47960 GCA_023558415.1 Piaractus mesopotamicus | reverse complement strand
CAGTACTTAGGTCCAGTATCCCATTCTAATCAGACTCCTTGAAGAGAGGGAGCGAGAGAGGCCAGGAGTGTGCTAGTGTCTGCTCTGCAGCTGGCGTATTGGTCTTGGCACTGATGCGTTTACAGAAGCCAAGTGCTTCATTCTGTGCAATTAGACTGCTTTAACTGCTGCCTGTGGATGGTCAGTGTCTGTGCAGGAAGTGAAGATTACAGGAATCCAAGCCTATTGTTCTTGCTGTGGACAGGAAGTCACTATCCAGAAATACTCAGGGCCAGTAAGCACCCTCCTGCATGTGGCCACTGATCATTGGTTTAAAGAGATCCCAAAACCCAGTTGTACAGTTTGACTGATGCATTCTCTCTAAATCTGACATACAGATCAAATTCTAGAGCAAGTTTCAATTTCACATTTTAGATAATAAGTTACAGCAGTTACATAAGAAAAAATTAAGAAAATAAAGGATCATCTTATCTTCACCGATAATTCTCTGAGAATTCATATTTTTCCTTCTCACTGAACAGTAAAGTTTGTTTATCAAGCTTGTTTGCTATATCAAACCTTAAGATGAGACTTATTTAGGCCATGCTCTGAAAAGTGGGTTCACAGAAAGTGCATTATTGTAGCAAGACAACACCTTGGTGGATAACTGCAGATATCTGCAGTACACTCTTAGAAACAAAGTAATAAATAATGCAACCTTTTAAACACAAATACACCTTTTCTTGTTTTGTTCTTATGGTCTCAAGAACATGCTATCAACATAGCATTAGTGATAATACTGAAACAGCCTGAAGGTTGTGGCAGTAGAACAGTGGATCTCATCATCCTACAGCAAGGATAAAAAGGGTAGAAACAAGTATATGTTCAGATATTTCAGACCTTCCTGTGGAATGTGCCTTCTTTGATTGTCCATAAGTTATAAAGACTTGGTTTAAATGTCAAATCTTGAAATGAGGGAATATGTCAGTGCCATGGAAACTGTAAAAGTTTCAGCAACTTTAAATTGTGACTTTAAACTCTTGTTTTATTAGTTTAAAGAGGTGGGTGGTGTGGGCAATTTTTTCGTTCCTTACAAATATACACTATGTGGGCAAAAGTATTGGGACACCTACACATTACACCCACAGGAGCTTTTATGACATTCCATTCTAAATGCTCCTGATGTGCAGTTCTTTTGCTGATGTTGCTTCCAGAGGCAATTTGGAACTGTTTAGTGAGTGATCCAACAGAGAATGGGCACTGAACGCTTCAGCACTCGGTGGCCCCACTCTGTAAGTTTGTGTGGTCTTCAGCTTTGTGGCTAAGCTGTTGTGGCTCCTAGGTTCCTTAAATTTCACAATAATAGCACTTACAGTTTACTGTGGTAGACCTAGCAGTGCAGAAATTTCACAGACTGACTTGTGGCAGAGGTGGCATCCAATGACAGTGCCACATTTAAAGTCACTGAGCCCTTCAATATGACCCATTCTTCTCTCAGCGTTTGAGACTGCAAGGCTATGTGCAGTAAGTAATATGTAAATGAAAACAGAAAACAATAATCTGCAAATCTTTTTGGACCTGTATTCAATTGAAAACAGTACAAAGACAAGATTATCAATGTTTTTTTTTGTGTGTGTATCTGCTTGTTCTAAATTTGATGCCAGCAACATGTTCTAAAAATTTGGCACAGTGACCTGTTTACCACTATGTTACATCACCTTTCCTTTCAACAATGATCAATAAACATTTGGAAACTAAAGATGCCAATTGTTGTCCATTCAGGACCACTTAGTTTCAGAATAAATGTACATTTACAAAAACTAATAAAGAGTAACTGTACAAATCACTGCTTTCTGTTTTTATTTGCAATTAATACATGTTTATTTAGCTGCTGTTCCAACTTTTTTTTTAATTAAATTTGTAAGTGTATGTGTGATTTGTTAAGTTGCAGGTGGGGTACAGTGTATATACAGTGGTTAGAGCTTCAATCCCTTGACATTCATCCTGAAGGTTTGAGTTCCACTAGTAGCAACAAAACGAAAAATAAAAATCTAAATCTCAAGTGCAAGGTCATGCATGTCCAGCTGAGTGTTTCAGACACTCTGCTGCAGATGTATTGAAGGTAATGCCCATCATTGAGGTTGCTGAAAAAAGGCCTTCCTAAAATGTACCACTTTGAGGCATAAAGTCCAAAAGCAGCTGCAAATTACAAATGAACTGCGCAAGTGAGACATTTGAAAGGGAATTCTTTGAAATGGTTATGCTGCAAATCTCTTGAAAACTGAGCACATAAATACTGAAGTGTACTATAGTTTATTGGAAAACATAAAAATTCATCATCTCACTGGCAACTAAGCTACAGTAAAATACAATAAAAGATAATAAATTACATTTTAATTTCTTTGCCATTACCATGTCTATTGATATAGTGTTCTTTCTGAAAATTTACAGTAATTTGTTAACTGAGTCGTCAATATACTGCTATTGTACATTAATTGTTCTTTATGCCTAGAGTATGTTTACTATTGATATTGCAATTATACAGCAACCAGCTGGCAATAATGAATGTGTATTTCTTTGTTTAAGAGTGTAGAACTATATCTTACTAGAGATTTATCCTGCAGGGACAAGTTGAAGAACAGATTTTGTTTCCTTTTTCTTCTTTGACTCTACGCCTTTGTTTGAATGCAGGCTTTTTAAAAAGGTTCTTCATCAAATTCTTATTATCTGTTATTGCCTTAAAGCTTAAAGGATCTGAATCCAAACTGATGAACATCCCTAGCTTAAAATTTCTCATCATGGTAATGACAATGTTAAGCTTGTGAGTATCTAATACTGCTTGTGTTCTGTGAATCTGTCCCATTGCATATTCACAACCAAATTAAATGTCAGATTGAACACATTTTTTAAACAATCCATCACCTGATTGATCAACAACAGATACAGAACCTCACTGAACTTAATGGAATTAAGATTTTCTCTTCTCGACTGTAGAGTTAATGCTGTTTACCAGAAGACTTTTTAAAATGTCACACAGCACTTAACATTTTATTTGCTGTTGTTAATGCAGTAATGAGTCCATTAGGAATCCATTTAACTCTGTGTAAGGTAGACAGCTTTAAAATATACATTTGCTGTTAGTGTGAGAGGAGACTGTAGGCTGCACGGAGGTTTAGGCTTCTAAATACCAAACGTGTTCGGAAGAGACGCATCTTTTACTCATTTGCTGCTGCTGACTAGTCAAGTAACTGCCGTGGGAATAAATAGGCACCTGCATTCTGCTTCCTGTTCATAGAACTGATTTCAGCTGGTTTATTCTCAAAGCAGTAAGAAGTTTCGGGAGTGTCAGTTGAAGAACATACTTGTTGATGTTCATCTATAAATACAGTAAAAAAACTGACGCTGCATAGAATAGAGGCAAATAACCTATATAAGTCATCCAACGATCAAATACTCGAGTACTCTACAGAACCGTTGTGGCTTCATAGATCAACAAGTATAGCACATAAGCCGAAGTTTGTCAGGTTCTCTTTTCAGATTCCTTTGGTCTAAATTAAAATAATAAAACTCAAGAGTAAGAAGTTTGAGTAACAGGTAAGCAGAAATGAAAGACAAAAAAAGGAATTAGGAATTCAGTGTGAAAGGGTAAAGCAGAATTGAGTAAAGAGCAGCTTACTTTCCTCACAAATATACTTGAGTAAAAGCACAAATCTCTCCAAATTTAACATGTAACTGAATACATATTACTTGGTACAACCTACTGCTGCTAGTTTATAGTATTTTAGTGTAGAATGCAAAGCATCAGATCGCTGTTGTCGGAAGAAAACCTCGTATCTCCAAAACGGTAACTTTACAGGAAAAGTAAAAAACATACTTTCCTTAGGTATTAGTATTAGTCAATGGAAGTCAATGGAAGTCAATGGAACCAGACATCTTTCCAAGTCATTTTGGGCCATTTCTTTTGGTCCATCCATCATGAAATTTACAAACAATGTAAAGGGCAACATGTATTTTCCAATTATGCCAAAAACTGAAAAACGGTAAAAATGGAGGGTTTTCTTCCGACAGCAGCGATATGTTATTGTTGAGTTGCAGGTGGGGTACAATACAAAAAGACTTTCACCTTGTGCTTTTTGGTGCTTAACAGTGTGTCAGAGCTCTAAAATTCACACTCAGTAAAGGTCCACACTTAGTAAGTAAGTAATAGGTTGTGCCTGCTTAAACCATTTTATTTTAAGACGGACATGTTTTGGCTCATGTCGTCCCTAAAACTATTTAAAGGTAGTCACACAGGTGTTACTTAAGATGATCAACAGGTGTCACAACCCTCCTTTGATCATCAGCATCTACACAGGCTAGAGTGAAGGGCTAAAATACAATATATCCACACTAAAATATGTATTGTATGTATGTGTGTTTGTGTGTACAAACATTACTTTGCTGATGGAAATTTTCCTTTATTTTCTTTTTTTCACAATACACATTGTATATCTGTATATTTCACAATATAAATGAAATATTTGAAAACGAAATGAAAATGAAAATGAAAATATTTTTCTAGAGTTTTTTGCAAGAGATGTGACTTTATGAGGAGCTCTCCTTCATCATATTTGATTTGCATAATTTCCCTCTGTACAAATGACATAACTTACTGCACTGCACATGTGGTCTACATAGATTAACATGGATATCTGTCCTGATAACCTTGACGTTATACAGTATGGCATGAGTCATTAGGGGACAGGAGGGGGTAGATATCTCTTCAGGGACTCTTTCCAGTCCACTGCTAATACAAGGAAATGCACAGGAGGATGAGTTCTCTGACAAATGCTGACTCTAAGAGATGGTGATAAGGTATCCCAGTATATTACATTTAAAGCAGGATGTAAATGCACTCTTGTCAGTGCCCTAAATAGACTATTGTGTGTTTATTGTTATGGTGCATGGTAATGGAATTTGCGCTCATAAAATGTAATGCACCCTCCGTGCCGTTCTGAATCTCCTTGGCTAATGAACAATTTAACGAGTCCATTAATGCAGTAATTTAGAAGATAACAACATTTTGATTGCCCTGGGCCAATTAAGCGCCCACTCTGCATTTGACCTTTTGCAGTCTGTGCTGAATGCCCCTAATGAATGTCAGGAATCGGTGGCATCAACATTTGAGATACGTATTAAAAGAATGAAGCTTGACCCGACCTCGCTCACAACAATCCTCTATTTGAAAAAAGCCATGCTACGTTTCAGTCCTTTTACACTACGAGGTCTTAAGGAGGAAGATGAGTATTCGTCTGCATTTACAATGACATTCTTCCATTATCCAGCTCTATTTCATGGGAAAAAAAAATGCTCATCAATTATTCAGAGCCTATTACACATAGCAATAAATAGCGCTTACATCTCTCATTAAGAAGTGCGAAATGGATTTCAAGAATGTTTTGCAGGTGTTGTTTTGCCATAAACAGGACATGAACAGACCAATCGGTAAATCACGTTGTGTTGTGCAATGTTCTAATTTGTTCTTTTCTGCCATGATGAATCATAAGCTGGCTGCACATTAATAGTGGAACACTAAGGGAGACATATGGTGCACATTGATTTTTTCCATGGTGGTAACTCATCATCATGGTGCTCCTTTCAGTGTTTGCCCCTAATGGCTTTAAGGAAAGATGGATGTGAGCACTTTTGTGGTACATTCACCATAGTGGTCGACCATGCCATGTCACGGGCAGTGTGCAGACATTGCAGTATGGATAAGTCGCTAATGCATAATGCATAAAAATGTAGTGGGCCTGAAAGTCTGCTTTATCTGCATCTCCATCCGGTAAGCAGCACGAGCAAAGTGGCCTGGCTTGTAGCTAGGCAGATCAGTTTTAACACAGATTTTAACGAGGAAGAACACCTCCACAGGAAGGTACACACACACAAATATATATGTACACGCACACACACACACACACACCTCCTGACTCTCCACGCTGAAACTGGCACTTTGCTGAGTGGGCTGTTGTCAGATTTAGACCCTGCGTAGGTGTTGCCTCACCCACACAAGTGATATAGAGGCCGGAAGGACGACATGGCAGTGAAAGAGGGTGATCTAGTCATCTCTCTCTCTCTCCCTCTGCCTTTCTGTGGCTGTACAGTAAGAGAATTGCATGTGTAGTAATTTGCTCTTTCTCTCCACAGAGCTGAAATGTCAGCCTGTCTGTGAGTCTATAGGCCTCCCACTAGCTTTACTAGCTTGCTAAGCTAAAGCTAAGCCTGTGAGAACTCATTGACATTTTGACTCATATTAAGCAATTGAAGTAAATCTTTTATCCATAATTTTGTGTGTTTTAAGAAATAATGACCAATGAGACAGAATAATTTCACTAGATAAAACAGTAACATTATTTTGATTCCAGCTCTCCTTGAATTAAAGGGGAATTCCACCCAAATGCTAGCATTTAATGTGTAATTTGTTGAGCTAGTATTGTCTGTATAAGTCTGTAGCGCAGCTCTGTATCACTCAGCCTTATCGCTTTAAGAGAATTCATGAGAATTCATGATTTTGTACACATTCTGGTCCATCAGCGTCCTTTCACTGCAATACCCAGCATGTGTTACGCAAATATGCCACGCATCGATTGGGAATCTCTCATGCTGATAAAGAAACCCTGACTGCTAGCCTAGCCACTGATGTAAAGATAAATATATACAAACATGATACCCAAGTTCCTAGCAGTAGTGTTAGCTATCTGGTTTCTATCTGCTTTAGCCAGCTGTCGGGGGGAAAAAATCAAGCAGCCTGCCCTCAGTTATTCATAGCAAACCGCTTGTAGTTCCTCGCACCTTCAAGATGCATCAACAAAAAATGCTTTTTCTAATCTGTAAACTGAACGATCTCACTCTGGACACTGTTGCGGCACTGCTGTAAAAGGTGAATAGGCTTGTTTGGAGCTGATGCTTCTCTGATTTATCATTTTGGCTTTGCTGCCATTTTAAGTTGAATATATTACATTCAATAGCATAATCCTAACCTTAACCTAAGTTTCAATCCAGAACCTAAATCTAATCCCAAACGTGACCCTAACACTATTAATAATTTACTACGTTTCACCAGATAGTTTGTACACAATTTAGCAGCTGCAGAATATACACAGTATATAGTGTGTTATCAAAAAAAAAAGAGATAAAATTGCTTGAAACTAAAAGTAAAAATGTCTAGAAATAGGTAAAATAATCGAATCATATTCTTGCACTGATCTCATAATGTGAAGTATTATATATATTGAGTAGATCTAAGATGATTTCACTTGCCAATATATCGTTTTTGCACTGTCTGAGAGGACAGACCTACCAACTAGATCAACTATCCTACCTTCTGTGATCCTACTACAATGTGCTTGAAGTGACCTCAAGAGCGTGTGCCTGAGGCAAGCATGTCCGATTGATAAAATCACTAAAACTCTTAGCATGATGGTAAATGTCAACTCTTTTGCACTTAAAAGTTAAAATGGAGAGAACTGGGAAGGAGCCAAATACAGCCAAAAGAAGAAAAAAAAGCATAACACACTTCCTGACATTTTGCAAAATGTTGATTTAAATGTTGGAAAAAAGTGTTTCTTTATGGGCTGCTTTCTGCACAATGCCATGGAGTGGGACTGCATACAGCAGCTTCTGTTACTGCCTGCCTTTTTAAAATTGATGTGCTGTTTGCTGTGAAGCCTAACAGAGCAGTAACAATAATTCCTTTTAGGCTGTTTGAAATTCAGCTGGAGCAGACAGAAGCCTCCCCCTCGCCGCAATCTTTACTCTCTCATACTTATTTTTTTCCATTTTCTCTTTTGATGACCCAAAATAAAAACACAATTGGACACACCTGGCCAAATAAGTTTAAAACAACAACAACAACAACAACAACAACAACAACAACAACAATGGTAAATCCCCCTCACACATCCAATTTAAAATCCACATTCAATTACCCGGCCTGTACAACAAGTGAGGATCATAATAGCATGTCTATTCCACATAATGGTAAAAGATTGCTGAGTCATTTTATATTCTTCTTTCCCTTTAAGACTGTCATGATGATGACAGAAATGAAACAATGGCATTTTGTTAGGTTTCTATATTTACTGTAAGACAAAATTTTCCTACTTGTCAAAGAGGCAGTGGCTCTGTTTCCTCCCCAGCTCATTCCTTTGTAATAGCTAAATAAATAATCTGTTTATTAATTTTTGAGCAATATTTATTTTGATTAATTACATAAACACGACGCAACACATTTCCCACCCTTTACTCAGGCAGGCGCTTGAAGTCTGCTGTGCAAATCCTCCATGCATTCAGCCTGATGAAACAACAGCTACTGCTGCCAGTTCTCTTGCTCGAGGGGGCATGTACTTATGTTCAGGTTGAGGCTTGCTAGAACTGTGTAGTTCCACAAACAGAATGTTCCAAAGAGAATAATAGAGAGTACACTGACAGCATTGTTTTGGTGAGCAACTTAAGTGCTTGGTTCAGCTGTCTCATGGATAGATAGATGAATGTCAGTTTTCTGAACTAAGGAGACTTATAATGAATTCATTGCTATTTATGAGAAGCACACGTATTGGGAGTAATGCTGCTTCATTGAAATCCATTCTAAAATAGCAGAGAATTCCAAGCACATTTACATTTTTGGAGCAACGCTGTTAACCGCTATCTTTTCTTAATCCAGTGAACAATGTTATAGGAGCTCTTTTTGTGTTCAGTACACTGCATTAATTTCACTGAACTGAATGTACTGAACATCCACTCTTAAATGATGGAAACTGACCAAACAAAACACAGCGAGGATAGGGATAAATGAAAGCTAATGTTGTCAATTAGTGGCTACCTTGAATTTCATGTGATTGCCTGCATTCATGATCTTCATTCACCACTGTAGAATCAATCATCCCTCCTTCTTGAGAGATGTCTGTCATTTTTATCAAATCACAGCAAGAAAAACAAGCCAGACAATTACTGCCAGTTTTAGCTTTGGCTGTAATCCTATGCTACTTTTATTTAAACATGCAAGTAAATCCGGTGTGGAAATACAACTCAGCTAAAGCTAACGGCACTATGGGGGCATGTTTAAGGGAGGGACTCTTTGGGCTTGACTTTCTGTACACTTTCTTAAGTGTGGTATGTAATTGACCCAATCAGATTCCAGTCTATTAAATTTTAAAGTCAAAGTGTCTGGTACTAAGACTAACTAAACAAAATAGGTCAACCACGAGCGTTTTCCGTTAACACTATATGGTCAGATTGGTTGATTCACATTAGCCCACCAGTGACATAGTCCATACTGCAAAGGCAAAGAGTGAAACTGAGAAAAACATCAGTTTTAAAGTGAGCAAAATTAAAGTGTAAGTCAACAAATGTGTTAGGTATATACACTGAGTTGCCTTATATAGGCATACTTGTTGGCCATGGTATCAGGTCCACTTATCATACATAGCGAGTTTAAAAAGTCTACATTCTTATTGAAATTGCAGTTTTTTGTGATGTTAAACAACAACAGCTCATCAACTAAAGAACATCATATCTACAGTTAAGCATGGTGGTGGGAGCATCATATTTTGGGGCTGCTTCTCTTCAGCTGGGACAGGGGCTGTAGTCAAGATAGATGGGACAATGACTAGCTTTAAATATCAAAATATTTTGGCATAAAACCTGTTGGTCCCTGTTAGAAAGCCGAAGATGAGAAAGTTTCCCTCCCGGCATGATGATGATTCCGCATCCAAATTAAAAAGAAAGCTAGTGTTTTAGAATAGCTCAGTCAGTCGGCAGTGTCACAGCCATGCGTAGCTGGGAGTCCAACAGAGAATAGCTGGCCTCACTCTCTGTGTGGGTAAGATGGCCTTTCTTTTCCCTTATCGCTCAGCATGATGCTAGCCAATGCGGGCATCCGTTAGCTGAAGTAACAGCATTCTCCTCCAATCACGTTGAGCTGTCCAGTGATGTTGTGTTAGGGGCAGTTTTGAAAAGGTGCAGTGGCTGGCTTCAGATGTGTTTGTGCTTGCCTTCACCCTCCCAGCATCTGCTAGCCTTCACCCTCCCAGCTTGGTCCATCATGGAATTGGACATGACTAAATTCAGGAGAAATTAAAAATAAATAAATAAATACATTTAAAAAAAAAGAAGCCACTGTCCCCTTTAGCTTAATAATCGACTGTTAATGACCTGATTATTTGGATCAGGTGTGTTGGCAGCAGGAAAAAAAACAACAACAACAAAAAAAATTGCAGGGCAGTGGGTCTCCAGGACCAGGGTTCAGAAACACTGCTATACAACACCAGTGAAATCATTTGAATTGGGCTGTACCCAGGAGATCAAGCTTGAATGTTTTCACAAGGTAGAATGGAATAAAATTGCTAAGTTCAGTTGTAAAGACTAATTTATATTAAAAAATGTCTGACACAGTGTGTCCTAATTTTTGGCTTATATTACAAAAATTGCAATAAGGGTGTGTGGACTTTTCATATTCATTGTACACGATGGTGTTTCTGATAAAATGGCTGATGAATGTAGGTACCTAATGAGTTGGCAATTCAGTGTGATTCTACACATCAGTTAATCTCATTTAATGAGTACATATACAATATATTTGGCAATAACAACAAGAAAGAGTTGAAGCAATTTCTTTGTTGGTGTAGTTTCTGCTCTTTGTCTTTGCAGGATAGCATGCATTGTATTTTGTAGCCCATGGTTGGCTAACCCTGTTTCCAGATATCCATCTTCCTACAAAGTTTAGCTCCAACTGTAACTTAACACCCTCTGATATTCACTTGTTTCTGAGTGCTTTGAGTAGGTGTATTGTGTGTGTTGGATTGAGGTTGAAAGTAAACTCTGTGGGGTGAACACACCTCTAAAAGCACAATTTGGCACCCCTGCTGTAGTCATTCACAGCAGAATGAGACTGTAGACTTAAGCAGATGTTAATTTAGGCAGCAAAACAGCAAATATAACCTAAGCCGATTATTCACTTGAGCCATGCGCACTGTGTGAGTCCTATTATGGAACCTATGGATGTTGATATGTGATGTCATGCACCAGAAGCACTGGGCAGAAATGTAATTATGACGAAGGAGGATTAAATAGCATGCTGCTGACTAATGCACCTTCCATTCCAGATGAACTAATATGGTGCATATGAAAAAAACATGCAAATGGATGAAATGAATATAAAACTAAGGATGGTGATGCATCAACTAATTATTGATATTAATATTGGGAACAAATAGCTGCCATCTTAATGGGGCTTTCACTAATTTTAATTATAGTCTTATTACATGGGTTGACAGGTTGGCAGCAAAGGACGAGGGCTTATTTTAATTTTCTCTGGAATTCATGTTATTTCTGGGTTCCTAGCAGGCTGTCCAATCAACCAGGATCCGATAAGAGCAAATTAAATTGCTTTAAATTTCTGAACAGTAGCATTTTCTGGCAACATGTGGAAGAAACAAAGGGCACTTTTGTAAACAGCTTGTGTTTATAAAACTTCAATAACAAAATTGTGACTCATTTTTACTAATTGAACTGAACATAAAAGAGCTTGATTTCTGAAAAAGCAGCAAAGGAGAAAATGACTCCTTTCATACATGCAGGTGCAGGAGCTACAGATCACTTGAGAGGAGACCATATGGCCTTGAGGCCACTTCGGAGTGGTGATGCTTCAAGTGCAATCCCCAGGCCTAATTGTGACCATTTTGTCATTTGCTTTTGCTGTCTCCATCTCTGCTACCTCGTTCTAAGAGTGGACTGTGTTATCGGACAGTGTTCCCTCAGGAGCAGCTCACCACTCCAGCCTGGTGCTGACAAAGGCGCTTTAGTCCCTCAGAGAACGCAGCTTTAAACGATGCCGTTTACATTATTTACCGCAAGGTATTTTTTGGCCTACAGATGCACAAAACTACTGGTTGTTTTTCTTCCCTTTAGATTTCAATCTGCAGTGCTAGGCCTGGACAGTAAGTAATTAAACTCAACTGATACTTCATTTTTTATGTAAAGAGATCAGCAGAACTTGGAGAAAACTAAAAAGTTGCCTCATACAAAGATATCTTAGAAGAAATTAGTCAGTTTTTGGGGCGACCATATGTGATCAGAGATAAACGAGGCTAAGCAATTCTAACTCTAAAGTGCGTGACAGAATAACTCTCTAAAAGACAGCCACAGCAGGTTGTGTTTCTGCTGCCTGTGGGCTTGTGAGTGTGCCAGCACAACAAATAGCATCTTTTTTTTGTCACCATGTGTCTTACACCACATCAATACATGCTGCAAGTCGGGACTCTCCTCTACTGTCCATTTAATTACCCTCATATTCCACCACTAAAAAGCACAGTTGTCTCAATCAGTCTTTGGCACGGTCAATGCGCCGCCATGTCTCAGTGGTATAGATCACAGTCCGATCAGTTTTACTCTGCCTTAACAACAGCAAATCTGTCCTCATGTCTACGAAGAAGAAGGAGGTATACATTAGTTGCCAAGCATTGAAAGAGTCTAGAAGTTTTGCCAGGCCGCCCGTCCCCTCCAGTATGTGTGCGTCAGTGTTTTGAATCCTCTTGGTCTCTGTTTCACTGTCCCCCACGGCTAATGCGCTAGATGTGCCAACATCTCACATCTGGATGCTTAAAAGTACAAAGAGAAGGAAAAAGCTTTGCAAGCTCAAGTTCCTCTGGTGTGAGAAAAGTGTGCCAAGAACAAGTAAAGATGAAGTTCGGCTGAGAGCCACTTATGCTCTTTATACCTTGCCAGAATTCAGAGGGCAAATGAAAGAGGTTACCTGCAAACTTAAAATTAGATTTAGCACCTACACACAAGCTGTGGACAAGACGCAAGCTGAAACTACTGCCACTATTATTCCTAACAATGTTTGCAGTTCTGGGCCAATAAAGTAATGATGACTAATGATCTATTAGAGAGACCATCTGAAAGTTCTTCATGCGTCTATCTGACGGTATAACCTCTATTTAAGGAATATTTTGGTCCCCTTGATTACCCCAGATTTTGAGACATCAGCCAAGACATGTTTGGTGTCCAAATTATACTTCTTTAGTTTTTAATGTGGAGATACAAAGCCAACTCTGGAAGTCAATAGTCACTCTAACCTTTCCATAAACATATGCCTTAAGCTTCTCTCAACCTGCATCCAGGTCCTTATTAAGGTCATGCAGACCTGTTGATATGACTAACTGTGAGCTAAGGAGGAAAGGATTTGGGTGACTATTTACTTCTAGTGTTTGTTAGCCAGGTTAGCCTTGTAGCAACAGTGCTAAACTAAAGAAGCATAATTTGGACATCACGTCTTGACTATTTGACAAAATCTGTATAAATCAAGTAAATAGTTTTTTTTACAGAGCCATTTGAAGGAATTAAATTGAACTAGAGCAATTTTGTTGAATTTTATTGAACAGTAAACTGTCTGTAGCCCTAACCTCAATCACCTGCAGATTTTTCAGGCTTTTTTAGACCGACGGTTTTCTAAGAATTCTTATGAACAAATGCTGAGCTGAATTCACAGGCCACACAGAGTTGTGCTCAGCCAAGTTTAGCTTTAGATTAAAAATATGTCAGAAAGCTCTGACAGACTGCAGAAGCTGTTTCCTTTGCAAAAACCCAAGAAGAGAAGCGGTGGTATTTGAAAGCTGCAGACTTTGCCAATATACACCCTTGTCACTTATCTACCAAAGGGGGTTGCGGTGAGAATCGTATATTTCCCATGGCGGAACAAAGATCTGAGCACACGAGAGAGGCGATACATGCTTTCAAATGTGAGAAATCATTTTCACAGACACACATACACACACGCATACAAAGCCTTAAATGTCAGTGTTTGTGCTGCACCCTGTAGCAGCCTAATGAAGCTGCTCTTTTTCAGCAGAGAAACAGCCCAGATTCTGACAGAGCGGCCCACTCAGAGCCCGCTCCGCATTACTTCCTCCAAAACACTGAAAAGCTACCTGCATACCTGCGTGAATGAAATGTGTATTGAATAGAGAGATGCTTGAAATACTCTCACTTTCCCGCTGAATGACTTTCACAGCTATAAAGTTGCTGCACTCAGCTTTAGCAGGTGTCGCTATGGGTTTAGTTGAATTGAGCAAGATCTGTACAATGTATCAAGGAAAACATGACCAATTTTGTTCTCAGGAAAGGCCAGACATTATACACACTCAACACACTGGTGGCACATTGGGCAACACGAATTTGACCTGTGTTCTGAGATTTTGCAGTTATACCAGATGATAATCCACTCGGTTTTATAGAGGGCAGTATGACTT
>JAILXH010236118.1:0-14206 GCA_023558415.1 Piaractus mesopotamicus | reverse complement strand
TTTTTTTTTTTTTTAATTCTATAAAATATGTAGTCTTTATGTTTGGCTAGGCCTTGCCTGCATGAGTACTTAGACTGTACTGTAGGTTCAGCTGTTTCAATATGCAGCCTCTAGGAGTAAAAGAAGGGAACACATCACCCCATTCTTAAATCCCTATACTGGCTATCAGTATGTTACAGAATAGACGTTAAGGTACTATCACCAGTCTATAAATCACTTAATGGTGTAGGACAAGCGTATTTATCTGATATTCCTCAGTGATATGAGCTGAGCAGAACTCGACCATTAGGAGCTAGTCAGTTAGTCCTGCCTAAGGTAAAGATTAAACATGGAGAAGCAGCGTTTAGCTACTATGCTGCTCTTCAGTGGAACCAACATTAGAATAGCCCTGACACTAGACACTTTTAAATCCAGGCTGAAAATGGCTCAGTTTGAGCAGGCTTTCAGCTCAGTTTAAAACACTGTTAGCTCTACTGTACTTCTCTCCTGTAATGGCACCTTATTGTCCTATTTTTTTTCCCATAATTTTGAATTTGATTTTTAATTTAATGTTTAATTTCTTCTCTTTTAAATATATTGTTTTGATCATGTTATGCTATGTTATGCTATATGTTATGCAAACAAAACCTACTGTTAACCAATCTCATTGCATTTTTAAAGAATTATAGTGGTTATTACAAGTAATAAATTATTCAGAGGCCACTCTGCTTCACATTCTGAAACAACGTCCCTTAACTGTGTGAAATCACTGTAATGCACAACCTTTCCTGGCTTATTGCTTTATTTTAGCCTTTACTTTGTGTGAGGCCAAGATGACATTTGTTTTAAAACATAGCCTCTAGGCTTGCGATAGTCTACATCTAGGCCAGAAATCTACACTCCAGTCCTCAATGACCTCCAGCCAGTCCTCTTTTGTTCTATTCCAGCTCCCAGCACAGCTTGTGTAGGTAATGAACCTTGTTTAACTGGCTAAGCTGTGTGGGAAGTGGAATAGAACAAAAAGTGGATTGACTGAGGGTCCTGAGAAACTGGACTTAACACTTGTTTATTTTTAGTCTGGTAATCATTTGTTTGCTTACTTATTTGACATTGCTATTGTGGTGATGGTCATTCTGACTTAATAGGCTTTCATACTGGTGGATTTAAATGAATAAATGAACTCATATGAAAGGTCATCAAAGGTTAGCTCCTTCAATTCCCTCTTATTGCAACCTAAATGCTTATTATTCTTCAACTACACAGACAACTATGGAAACTGGAGTATTCTTAAGCTATTCTCATGGAAGCCTGAATCCCCTGCTCTTGGACACTTAAGGGTTTAAGATTAGGGTTAGCAGTGAAGTTAAAGGTCCTTCTTTATAGAAAAGCCAACAATTTTCTTTAAATTCTGCACCCCGATGTAAACCTTTCTCTAGTGCTTCACGGTTTTTTGTTGCTACATTTTGCAGCCATTTTAAAGGTGCTGAAAGTGAACGCGGCTCTCACCAGCTTTCACAGCAGATTACAGTTGAGATGGATTTTGTATATGATCATCATAGATCACACAGGCACAATGGCAGGATACTGCAATAAGATCATAACTTGAAGAAAAACACTTCACACATAATATCGTGGTGCCTGTTCTGTTTACTATCTCCCACTTTGTGACAGCCGTTTGAAATTCAATTTGAGCAGATATGAGAAAATCCATAGGTAATTATATAAAAGCCAAGACTCCATTACTGTTGCTTATGACTACTGTAGAATAAATCAATTCAACTTAATGACTTGTCAAAAATGTGCTTGATTCATCTCAGCTTGACAGTGCCCACAAGTTCAGAGCATCAAAGCAATCACCCATCTTCTTTTAACCTACCTGAGGCTTTAATTAAGCATTCATAAGACACAAAGCGCCCCTCCATGTGAGGAACATACAGAAAGCATCAAATAATTGAGAATCTGTCACGCATGTAACAAACTCTCAGGGAGAGTCGGACTCCATTTTCCAGAATACTGTGGGAGATCACGTGACTTCGGACAATGTCTCAAGCACCTGTCAACGATCAAAGTCTCCTGAGTAATAACCTGTTTCACCTGTGCTTTATCATGTGATCTGCGTTTATTTCTATATGTGTGTTTCTGATTATCCGACCTTTGCTTCGTACTTTGATTTGCCTCTTGCCTGCCCCTTTTGTACCGTTGCCCTGTCTGTTTGATCTGTGTTTTTGGAACTTGCTTGTCTGTTTTTCGACCACGTCTTTTGCCTTGTCTCTTTGGTTCTGTTCACCTGGTGTTATGATCACCTTAGTGATCCTACTCCGCTTTTTGGTTTTGACCCCTGCCTGTGTATTGACCATGAGCCTGCCTAGCGATAATAAAACCTTTTTCACTCCTTTAATCCGCACGCGTCTGGATACTGCTGATTGGTTACAGAATCATATATAATGGAATTTACTATCCCTCATAAAATGTTACATTTTATTATTAAATAACTCCCCCCCCAAAAAAAAAATTCATGTATCTCCAAAACAGTAACTTTACAGGAGAAGGCAAATATTCATAACTTTTAATGTAAGTTAATGTAAAGAGATCCTATTTCAAGTAATTTTGGACCATTTCTACTGGCCCATTTATAATGAAAAAAGTTTTTACTTTTTTTTGCCATAGTATAATTTTGGTGATAGAATTCTGGTACTGGGGAAACTCTAGGCTGCATGTAAGACTGAGCATCAGCTGTTGCTTGCTGCAGAATGTCCAGATTGTATTCAGAGCTTTGCGCTCACACAGTGGTGAGCCCAGAGCCGGTGTGCACACACAAACAAACACACACACATCCTTTTTAACGCCAAGGCTGCGTACTGTCCTCCTGGCTAAATTATCGCCATGGGTGGTAAGAGTCAGCAGAACAGGGAATGAATTTCCCACCTCTTAGCATAAAGCCCTTGAGTGCCTTTCTCTCCCCTTTAAAGAGTGGGTGCCTAGACACAGCAATGACATGCAGCTGAACTGTAATAGCTCAGTGGTTTAAAAGCACTCTAGACACCCCCGCAAAATGCAGCCAGACCCAGACACACTTCCCAAAAGTGCAGTTTGGGCCAGTGCTAAAAGCCTTTTAAGGGGAGTTAAAGGTGGCAGGCTTCACACACTCTCTCTGTTTTGTGGAATCACTGAGTAGAGAACATATGATGGGTCTCTTGCGTACCAAAAAGTGACGGTGTCATTGTAATTCCACTAGCCAAATGTGAGTACTACATATGCCTATCTCAGTTTTGAATCAAGAATATAGATTCCATTGAAAAGAAAATGGAGAAGACCCCATGCTCCAAGTCAACGATCTCTGGTGTATTTTTTCCATTACCTGAGATATGGATTTTCTATAGAACAGTATTGGATGGAGAAAAAGGATAATGGACACTGTCTCCTGCCTGTAAGTTATTTATAAGTTTGATGGTTTACAGCCTAGAGGTACTCTGGGGTCTGTGCTGGAGATACTCCAACATCAAAGGGAGAACACAATGGGATAGGGTTCATCATATAGGTTGATTATGGGAGTGGGATGGAAGAGAGAGAGAAATGGAGGAAGAGAGAGGGTCACAGAAAGACAGAGTCATACAATATAGCAATTCTGAGATACATTTCCTATTACCATGAACTAAATCCATTTTCGGAAAATAAATATTAAAATACATGCCATTCTGATCAAGCTATTAAAGGCTGACTGCAAGCTGCACCCAGGAATCTTGTCCTTATTCAAATAAACATAAAGCTGACTATCCTGCATCTTGACATCTTAGCATTCAGAAGAATCATTCAAAAAATCCTCTCCATGTAGTGTTGAAAACAAAGATATATTATTCATGAGACCACATGGTGCAAAATAAAGCTAAAAGAGCTTTTGTATTGCTGGAGATGACCTGCTGTTGTGTTCAATTCCACTCAACTTATCAACAACTGCTTTCATATCCCTAGAAGAGCATGAGGTGCAATTTGCTGAAAGCAGTAGTGTATATCCTGGTATATGAATACAGCCTGTAGAGAGGCTCTTTCTAAACTGACACTGTGTTCTCCTGTTAGATAGCCAGGCTAATGTGTACAATGTAAATTCACCAGTGTTGAATTAAAGGGCACATTTCCTATATTTTTCCTTTCTTTTTTCCCCCTGAGGAAGATGTATGACTTTCGTTTGGGTTTATGCACCAGCAACAGTCATAATTTAGTTTACCTGTGTATTTTCTAACCTTTTTTATCTCTTAAACAGACTTTTTCTTTGATATTGTGCCTGATATAAAACCGATACAGTATTGGGCAAAAGCCAAAGACCGTCCTTCATTTACATGTGAGACATGAAGTAAGGTTTAAAGGACTAATGAGATTAAATTTGTAATTCGCATTACTTGGATCAGGAGCAGAAATGCTACTTCTAAAACTGAACTTTGAAGGTGTGGAAAAAATATCCCTGCAGATTTCTTTAAAAAACTGAATGTAAGCTGTAAAAAAGGCAAAGCTTTTACTGAAAAAATGATATATATATTTAGTTTACTTATATTTAGGTCTGTCTAAGTTCTGCTAAAAATGTTTTCTGCTTTTTCCCAGATGTTAAAAACCAGACAACTAAAAAACAAAAACTAGCTGGAGATTAAATATTTGAGAGGTGGTCTTTGACTTTACACAGCACTGTATAGGAATGACTGTGGTTCTGATTGGCTACCCTTTATTGTGACTCATTCAAAGAACATTCCAGTCTGAAACACTCCTTTTTAACTTTAATGTGAATGGGTGGGCCAGACTATAGTAGTATATATAAGTGGATATATATAAAAGTGTAGATTTTTTGTGACATCACAAAACTAATTCATTCAAAATGAGCTGTCAATTTATGATACTGGGCTTAAATTTGGATGGCAGGAATGTAATTAAACTGCATTTCAAAACATCAGTCAGACTTGAGACTGTATGTGGGCCTGACCAGAAGCATGAATCTGCAATGACTAAACTGAGAGGAAGAGACAGAATAACAAGCCTGTAAGCAATCCTCCAAACTGATTTTCATCTTATAAGATTGCAAAACACAACAACAACTCAGATCATCCCCCGCTTGCAATCCAAAAGTGCCATCCTTCCTCTCACGCAGGCGACTACACCACCAGGCTAGTTGTAAAGCTAAAAAAAGTGTACAGAGCTGATTCAGTTCATAATGGATATTCCCCAGGCCAATTTATCAAACATCCCTGCTTTGCCTTCCCGCAGGCAGATACTATGTAAATGCATCCCAGCTCCTTTGGGAGATAAGAGGAGCCCGATCGGAGTATTGTTTATTGGGAAGTGTGTTCAACATAAATCATCAGGATGCAAAGACAGAGAAGACAACTCACCTTTTGCTTTGTTTTTCGTTGCCGCCTCTGAACGAGAAAGGAGAAAGAAAGAGGGACAGAAAGAGAGAGAAAAAAACAATAGGTTAGGTTATAGCAGAAGAACATGCTATCCAGGAGAGACATTTCTTTAATCTAGCCCTGTTCACTTTTGAGTGCTGTGTCTTGATGCAGTGCTCTTCCTCCTGTCAGGCCGTTTGGAAGGAGCTCGTGTTCTGAATGCATATGGCTTGTCCTTTCATTATGCCGAACCGTCTGCTTTGCATGCATTTCTGCCATATATGCTGGCTTGATGAGCAGCATAATGGTGATATTTTAGAGCATCTGCCATCTGTATAGATTTCTTTGCAAACCCCGCCTGAATAATTAAGTTCAACCTTTCAGAGTCAATGTGAACATGGAACATCAAAAGATGAGGTGAGGCTAATGACTAAAATGACACCAGTAAAGTTTTTTTGCCACACAAAAATGTGACAAAGAAAAAGCACAACAGTGTCTTTTATCATAGCGCCAAAGACTTTATCTGAAACTTTGACAAAATAGGCTCAATGGCAGGAGTCTGCATAGAAGCAAAGGATATATATATATATATATATAAAGGGTATTACTTTAGAACCCAAATAAATAAGTGTAACGAATAAATTTGTATTATGCTAATGCTTACTTCAAGGTGAATTAATGCATAGGCTTATACTTAGCACATCAGGAAATAATGAAGCGTATACATTAAAACTGTAGAGATGTGTATCCAATCCATATATTAATAGTAATAATGGCGATAATATAATTAATAACAATAGTATCATTATGTATTGACATCTTGTTGACTCCTTCTGTTAATTAATCCCATGACTTGGCCTATTAAGAACTTTCCTGTAATAGACTGAAGTTGTGTCATCATTTAGTAGTTGGTTGCATGCCCAAAGAAAAAACTCAGGTTTAAGCCTTTTTACTTGTGGGAAACAATTAATGGCATTCTTGAATATCACATCCTGTGTATGTTCTAAATTTGATTTAAATTTAAGTTTTGTCCTAAATACAACTGTCCTGTGAATATCACTGGATCCTCTGAATTACCAAGTTGTCAAATAGTCAAAATATGAGTGTTGCTATAGCCAAGTTAACGCTGCTGTGCATTGAATTGATATTAACCTTGCCACCACACAAACCGGCAAGCTTTGCCAAATGGAATAGAATACATTATAAGACTTGCAATTTTCATGCAATGCCGTTTCAGTGTGCAGGAGTATTTGCTTACTCATAGCATGGATGTAGACTTGGAGTTTGTTATAAGGACATGCTAACTACTGCTGCATAACCTGTGAGCTCTATGCATAATGGTGGGTCTATTTGGAGACCATGCAACTCGAATTATAAGCCAATAACTGATACAGTACACTGGCAGTAAATCCATGGCCTGTATGCAACAATACTGTTTAATAAAAATGAACCAAAATTTCATGAAGGTGGGTGAATTCAGTAGTTCAATTTCAGACCTCTTTTCAGTAGATCAATGTGCTACTGATTTACTTGTAATATTTCACAATACTGGTACATGAATAAATAAGCATCTGTTAATACTAACTAATAATCACAAAAATGAAATCATATTCAGTGATTTTTGATATAACAAGATCTACTGTGCAATGATATAACACCACAGTGCTATAGTAGTGGATCATTGGTATGATGTCTTCTTGCATAAGCTGCTGAGGCCTTCCTTAAGGATATCTTTGGAAGGCTGAATATCTTTGAATAAAAATAGATCAGATCAGAGCCTAGAGGGCTGCAGAGCGCGTATTCCTCTGTCCACTGTGCGAAGGTGCAGTGGTGTTCCGTTTAATGGGAGACTCATTGTTTTTGACACTCGTTAATCGCTCCCGTACCTTCGCCCTTCCCATTTTCCCCTTTACATGGAAGTTATTAATCTCTGACTCTATGCGAGGTGTCGGAATCTAATAGTGTTGACACAGTCAGGACTCCATGATAAGATTCTCCTTGCTGTGGGCAGAGAATGTTTGCCAATTCCTGAGACGAATACCAATGGCTCTCACCATCCAGTAGAGCGCAAATACTCTTAATCGAACTGTATTTGTTCTGCATTAAGACTGTTTCTATCAATTTCCCCTTTTGGGTTGTTCACGGGATGTGTGACTCGCAACCGGAAAAAAAGACCTGCATGGCTTTCCAAGGAAAACCGCTCTGTAAGGGTCCGCAATCTGTTTCCCATCTATAACCTGGCGCTTTACCGAGCATTTTACTATAAATCCAGACCATGCTTCAAATTTCATTTCTGCACTTTCATCCCTGAACTCTATCAGTGCGAGAGTAATCAAAACAACATGTACATCTCTTCAGTGGGAGGCTTCTATTATACACTCACCACTATGAGGGATGTCCTCCAAGCCTGACTGTCCTTAAAAAGGCATTAAAATGCTATGCTTTGAGAGGAGAATGGCAATTAGGCTGCAGTCCCGGAGGGTCCTGAGCTTCCCGTGCTCCATGGCAGACCCCAGGCTGTCTGTCTGTCTGTCTCTCTCTCTTTCTCTCTATCTCCTGTTCTGATACCTGCCTGCAGGGAAGTGGGGGGAGCAGGTCCCCACGGTGATTAGTCTAACCAACCATGAGAAAGGGTTTGTCCTCCACCGCACAAGAACGAGACGGCCTCACGCTCTCCCTGCAGTGAAGTCGGTGAAGTCAGCGGGCGGCCAGCCCCGTCCTCGCTCACCCTGCCAAACTGCTCCAGTCCCGCAGGCATATTGGCTTCAACTGACCCCTTGTCAGAGAGCAACTCATCATATTCTAGCCACAAACTGAGTGTATGTGTTCGTTCACGCGTGTGTGTGCTTGCAGAAGTATAATGTCACAAAGCTAGCTGCTCTTTCACAGACCTATGTGCACTCTCTCTCCTGGCTAAGTGTTTCTAAAAGATCTGCTAAGCATTTCTGTGAGCTGTATTTACTGAGCCTAATGAGAAGAGAGAGGTTATCAACCATGCAAGATTACTTACTGTACATTAACCTTCCATAAATGATGTCACAATTTAGCACTAAAATGTCCTTTTTTTATGGAACATTTATGACCTAAATTGAGTTGCCAGTTGATGTCTATGCCATGCCTACCTTTTTTTTTTTTTAAAGAATTTCTTCGTATAGTTAAATGGCTCTTCTCCATGATGGAAGACATGCTTTATATGGTTTCTTAAAAATTCTTTTAAAATATGGTTTTAGATACCACCCAAATATATAGAACCATATATGTGTAGGTATACAGTTGCTGACTGTAGTCCATCTGTGTTTCAAAAGAAAGAGACCACCATAGGACCACCAGTGACCAAATGTTCTTTAGGTGGCGCATCATTCTCAGCACTGCAGTGATACTGACCTGGTAGTGGCATGTTTAATGTGTGTTGTGCTGGCATGACTGTGTCAGGCACAGCAGTGTTGCTGGAGTCTTTAAACACTGTGTACACTTACTGACCACTGTAACACTTTCTTTTATGGTTCACTAAGTTCAACGTATTAACCAGGTAAGTGTAAGGTAGAAACTCCAAAGTACGAGCTAATTGTTTTTGGTTATATGATGGTAATTTCTGAGACAGCGTCACTGAATTACACTGAAATGCAGAATAGGTTCTTACTATTAATCTGATAAAGGAGTAAAAATGTGGTAAGTACAAAAATACTCACTTTAAATTTTACTGTAACATCACACGTTAAAGTAGGAAAGTAAATCGGAAACACTTCCAAGTATCAGGTAAGTATGGTGTAACATGACAGCACAAAATCCAAAGATCGTTTCCTGAAGTAAATGTTGAGGACCCAGTGTAACCACAGTAAGAATCATTGCTTTCTCTTACAGTCCGGAATCAACTGTGTTTGTACTGTATTTATGTACATTTTCATGCCATATAACTACCTGATATTTGTTTACTTAAAACAATTACACAGACCTGTGGAGTGTGTACATCATACTTGCCCAGTTAATATCCAGAACCTACTGGGCAGTTCAGTGTAATTTGGTTAGACTGCCTTGGAACCTACCATCATGCTACCCAAAATAATTACCTAGTACTTTGAAGTTTGTACCTCACATTCACCTAGTAAACACCAAGGATGCAAATGACTGTAAAAGAAAGTATTACTTATGTATTAAACACACCTACCTTGTTAATACACCTTGTTGTTGTCCAGTTAGGGTCTGTTGATGAAGAATTTGAGTTAGTCATCCTCTACTCCTTTATCAGCGGGCACTTTCTAATCATTGTGTCTATTCTCAGTGATGCAAACTCTCATTGCAGCATAACACATGCCACCATGCCACTACCATGTTGATGTCTGCTATGCTAAAATGATCGCCTGCCCAGTTAATGTCTGGTCAGTGGTGGTCCTATGGTGGTCTCTTTCCACTGATGAACAGTGCTAATAATTTGTGTGGCAAAAAATGACCTACAGTCTACAATTATAACCCTTTAAAATGCACCTTTTGGTGGGAATACCTGACAAAATTACAAATAAGTGTAGATACAAGGTTGGTAGACATAATAAACTGTCAACTCAGTGTACAATAAGACTGATTTTATGGAACATAGTCAGATGGTACTAGTAATACTGCAAATATTAAAGCTGCTCACATGCTTCCTTCTATTCACTATTCCTGTACAATGTTCTGCAAAGTTGCAGTACACCAAATGCATCCCTGGAGAAACTTCCAGCCTGTGCTTAAAGAATCAGCTGTGCACTGTCCTCTCAAAGCCCCTTAAAAGAGGAACCTCTCTCAGTCTTTGTCATTAGGAAAAGCTGAGGTAGGCAAGGAAAGTTATGAGGCTGGGAAATATCTCACTGAGACAGATAAGCTGAAACTCTAGTATTTTAAGACATACTATTGTGTTTCCGAAGAACGTGTGATTCGTTTGTTGTTGAACTCTCTACTGATGCTATGCACTGTTTTGAACTTAGTCCTTCAGCATTTCATTGCAGTAACCTAAGGGAATAATTCAACCAAGCAATGCTAATGTGGCCAAGAATCCATGGGAGTTAATGTTCATTAACTTTCTTTCATCCTTAAATGGCTTAATTTACCTGAAGTAGCCCTTTAAATATATGAATTCTGTATTTCATAACTAATTGAAAACCACCCCTACCCACATCCTCCTCCATTTCATGCGGTGACAGTCTGCTCACTGTCACCCCTACACCGTTCTCCTCACCTGTGGCCACCACCGCGTTAATATTTTATCAGTACTGGATTATTGATGAAGAATGAGCTGTAAGTAATGGGCAGTGCCGTGGGCAATTTACAGCGACAATCGAACACAATGCACAAAACAAGAGAGAATACCCATATAAACACTGGAGACTTCCCCATGGGGACACTTAACAGTTTATATTTTTTACACTTTCTCTCCCTGCATTAGGATAGAAGCAGGGGACTAAGGTTAAAAGTGAAAGGCGTGGAGTGGAGGATAAAAAATAAATCGGAGGATAAAGCAAAATTGCATTTGGGAGTGATTATAACTGAATCACAATCAAAGGACAATCGTACATTTGCACAATACCTTCATGGCTCCTTTGTGATCTCCAGAGGAGAAAATTATATAGTATTCCAAAGAAATTACTCCGAAGTACATGGCGAGAGGGGGAAAAAAGAAAACACGATAAAGAGGAAAATGGCATGTTGTTAAGCTCTATTTTATTTCATTCTGCTCCTCTCTCTATCTCACTCTCTCTCTCTTTCAGTAAAAAGAACTGAAAAAAGACTTGAAGATCACATTTTGGACTGCAGGAAAATCTTGCTAAATGTCAAACCAAATAACTTTCATGCCTGTAACATTAGAAATGGTATTTACCACAAAACTACACTTGCTAGCAACGTAGCCTTAAAATGAGTCAGACTGAGGCAGGACCTCGCAGCCACCATATTATAATTTTTTCTACAATCAGCAACGTCCTCTTATGCAATATAGTTCAGTTAAAACAGTAGAACAACTTTTTTAGATCTTTTCCCAACTACTGTCAACTGCTGTCTTTTTTGTTGTCTCTATGGAAATTTAGGGGCATAATTATTTGTGTTTTTTAATTGAATCAGACCTGTAACACTCTGACAGTAATAAGAGGCACATTACCAATGGGACATTAACTGACTGATGTATGCTCCGACCACAAATGAATTCATTCTTAGCAACTGTTGCTAGGTTGGACAAGCTTCAATGAAGTCCTAATAAAAAGAATGGGACATTATTGAGCACAACACTTTTTCAAGTTTTGTCTGAGGTTTTCCTTCTGCGGCAACTCTCCGTGCAGTTTTAGTTTGATTGGAGATTTACACCTTTTAAAAGTTGCCCGTTGTACAGCAATGCTCTGTCTGTCTGTCTGTCTGCCTCTATTTCTAGATGAGCTGTTTGTTTTAGAGAAAGCCAAGCTAGTTATCATACTTGTGCTTTTACAAAAGAGTCAATTGTTATTATATGCAGTGCAGCAACCATGAACATCTCTCTTACTTGCTTTCAATAACTAACAACCAGCCAGGGTTTAGGGCTGGGTGGTATTTCTTTTTGAATGGCCTCTTTTTTCTCCTGTTTTTGGTATCTCCCCTCATTTTCTTTATTTTGGTGTTAGCCAAATCCAAGCAACAACACAGCTTAAAGCTTCATAGCTTGAAATGAGGCTCTTTGTTACCTTTTCTTTTTTTATGTTGTTCCCTAGACAGGTAACTTACATGTCATAATACTAATGGTATCAAAGTTAACACATTAATAATGCGTTAATATGCTAAATTATTTACCCCAAATTCTTGAAATGCCTGGCTGAGGAATGTTATTTTTTAAACTGGTGGATTTTTTGCTGATGCATTTTTGGCAAAGTGGCGAGCCTCGACCCGTCCTTGCTCATAAAGCACTCCGCCCTTCCTGGATGCTCCTTTTATACCCAAGCATGATTACATCACCTGTTTAAGATGTTTTTTGAACATTTCATATTCCTGCTCTTAAACTGCCCCATCTCAACTTTTCCGGAATGTGTTATTGGCATCAAATTTAGAATGACTGAACATTCACAAAAAAAACAAAAAACAAACAAAACAATGAAGTCGATAAGATAGACATTACATCTTTTACTTAAATTTTAGACTTATAAATCGCTGCTTTCTCTTTTTGTTGGCCTTTTACCTACTGTTCCTATCCAGCTTTCGGGTTTGTCTGACATGACAGCAGCTGCTAGGAAAGAACACGTCTGTGGGCGGAGCATGGATAGGTCAACTGCATCTACAAGACTACCAGCCGTCATTACAGAGTGGCATAGCTGGGACTTGAACTTGAATACCAATTATAGTGTTTAATCCTGCACTGCACAGCAGCACTTTTACCAGGTGCGCCCTCCTAGGCCTAAACGCCGTCCGGCCAGCCGTTGCCTAGACACTACACATTATTCAGTATGCGGCTGGAGTAGCGAAAATTACTTTGACATTAAGCTCCTTGTCCCTTTGCATGCATCCCCGTGGCACACCGCATGCAGATGAGAAAGCGAGAGAGAGCGAGAGAGAGAGACAGAGAGACAGAGTGGTAATGGTGATGGAGGATTCAACCTTCTCCAGTCCTTATCTGACATCTCCCTGGAGAAAAGACGACCTGTCAACACAGCACCTCATACTCACCCCTGACTTATGCCTACAACACCGATGACATTGGTGACTGTGTGCCAGTACACAAATAAAACAGCCCTTCGACATGCGCACCAAAGTAAATTAGAGGAGAGGGGTATTATAGCACTCCCCATTGAGTTATGTACACGCACATGACTGTCTACTTAATTAAAAACGTTACCTGAGAAGGATTTAATATGGAGATGACTACCGAGCTAATGATCTCCACCGTGTTACCTCTGTGATAGCAAAGTATAATTGATCTTCATCAAGCACAGCTAGACAGAGTAAAAAAACTGACGTAATTAAAATAGTCTTGGACTCATTTGTGTCTTAATAAAGGCATGATGAAGTACTCTAAGAAGACAGCTGCTCATCAACATATGTGAAGGAGATTTGACGAATATTTGGAATATTTGGACCTCAAAAGGACACACAATTTTTAATCTAATCTAAGTCTTTCACATCTGTAATGTACACTTACTACACACAGTTTCCCTGTCCATAGTAAAATAACAGAAAACCTACTGACTCTAAACAGTAATAGAAGCCAGTGGGCAGGTGTTTGGAGTCAACAGGTTTTCTATTATTTTTTAAGTGCAGGTAAATTATTGTTCACAGTAATCAACCACACGCTACAGATGCCGCAGATAGAGATTAGGTTGAAAATTGCTGGAGTGCTCCTTTAAAGTATACACAAAGCCTCATTTATATTTAAATTGACTTCACTAAGTCTTTACCACATGGTATATTTCAGGTTTGTTTTGTCAAGGGGACATTTCACTTACAAATTCATGATCCTTATAGGAGGAGAGAGGGAGGATGAGGGGAAATGACTCATCGATTACTGTACAAAACATTAGAACAGGTAGCGCAAGCTGGCAAGTTAATCACCGCATACATTACACTGAATAAGTGTGCAAAAGTGACATCTTGGCAAGTGAAAGCAACTTAAATGTGGCCAATGTATCTTATGTTTCTCATCAAATATAAAAATATCTTTGAAAATGGAAAGCAAGTCTCACTAAAAGAATGGAAGCAGTAAAAAACATGTGGATGAACTAAAATTGAAAAAATCTCACATATTTAGCTGTTGAGGCTTCTGTGTCTTTCTATTGAATATATGTTTTCTGCTTTTTTTTGCTTTTTTGTTTTTAAAATGGCGCAGCAGAGCAAGTCCCAGAGATGTTGAGTCTACTTAGCAATATATATATATATAT